>JAVDBV010085563.1:0-11067 GCA_032619315.1 Piper longum | reverse complement strand
TGATTATGAGCCGTGCGTGCGAGCCGGCATTTGTTAAGTATGTTTGCTTACTGCCCGGTGTGAGGCATTTTTGAAGTTTGATAAGTTTTCGTGGGTAATGGAATACCCATTTTCCAGTTTCTATTAGTTATTTTTTGGACCAGTAACATTCGTTACTGACGATTTTCATATAATATACGTAGGTCTTGCAAATCCTGTATCGACTTTGGTGGGAGGATAGATGAACGTTACACACACTTGAGCTCAACGTAATATTTATTTTCTTGTATTTATTTATATTTGATGTATTTTGATGTTTATTTGACAATGTCTTCCATTCACATGACACCAAGAGGGTTATTTCCATCTATTTGATCAATCGAGTCGTATCCACTATTAACTTTAAACATAAATCGACTCGATCACAACATTTCTGATTCGGTTCTTAAGTGAACCGAAATCGGGGTGTTACACTAACAAATGCACCAGCGGCCTTTATGTCACTGATGAACACGGTATTCCACACATACTTGGACAAGTTTATTATCATGTTTGTGGATGACATTTTGGTCTATTCAAATAATGAATGAGGAAGACCATGTGAAACACCTGTCTATTGCTCTTCAAGTCCTGAGGGAGAATCCATTGTTCGCCAAACTATCAAAGTGTGACTTTTTCTTGAGGGAGGTGAATTTCCTCGGACATATTATCTCAAAGGCAGGAGTTGCCAAATGGCAATGAAGAATCTAACTACTGCACCAGTCTTGACTCTGTCAAATGGCAATGAAGGATTTGTGGTCTTCAGTGATGCATCTATGGTAGGGTTAGGATGCGTCCTTATGCAAGATGGTAAGGTGGTGGCTTATGCCTCACGCCAATTGAAGATTCACGAGCAAAATTATGCGACCCATCACTTGGATCTGGCAGCGGTGGTTTTTGCATTAAAGATTTGGAGACACTACTTGTACGGAGCCCAGTTCGAAGTGTCCAGTGATCACCAGAGTTTGAAGTATATCTTCACACAAAACGACCTAAATCTTCGACATAGGAGGTGGATAGAATATTTGAAGGACTATGACTTCCAAATTTTATACCATCCGGTGAAAGCGAACATTGTAGCCGATGGTCTGAGTCGAAAGGGCATGGTGGACAAGGGTCAACAACTAGCTAGACTTTGGACTATGCCAGCTGAAGTGGTGGCTATGAACCCAGGAATGACTAACAGGATTACTGGCAAACCTGGTTATCTCCAATGAATTGGTTGACCGAGTTAAGCTGGCACAAATGGAGGATGAGGAGCTGAATGAGATGTTGAACAAAACTCCTGACGATGATGCACTGAGGCGGAATATTCTAGAGGAGGCCCATCGTTCAAATTTCTCAATACACCCTGGTGTTACGAAGATGTATCAGGACTTAAAATGAACCTACTGGTGGATTGGGATGAAGAGAGATGTGGTGGATTTTGTTTCTAAATATCGGACTTGTTAACTAGTCAAAGCTCAACATCAACTACCCAACAATGATGGTAACGTGGTAGAATATACCAACAGTGTAATCATATTTAAAGAGAGGTAATGTGTACCCAAAAATGATACACTGAGGCGGAATATCCTAGAGGAGGCTCATCGCTCAAAGTTCTCAATACACCCTATTGTTACAAAGATGTACCGGGACTTAAAACGAATCTACTGGTGGATTGGGATATAGAGGGATGTCATGGATTTTGTTTCTAAGTGTCAGACGCGCCAACTGGTGAAAGCCCAACATCAACTACCCGGTGGATTATTATAACGTTTAGAAATACCTACCTTGAAATGGGAGTGTGTCACATGTGATTTTATTACTAAACTCCCAATGACTCTGAAAAGACATGACTCTATATAGGTGGTTGTAGACCGTCTAACTAAGGCAGCTCACTTTATCCCCACAAAATCCATAAGGACAGCAGAATACCTAGCAGAATTGTACGTCAATAACATTGTCAAACTACATGAAATTCCAAAGGAGATCGTCTCTGACAGAGATCCCCTATTTACTTCACATTTCAGGGAGGCTTTCCAAAAAGCTATGGAGACCCAAATCAAGCTAAGTACAGCATATCATCCCCAAACTGATAGTTAGAGTGAGAGAACCATTCAAACTTTGGAGGATTTGTTGAGAGCTTGCATCCTTGACTCGGGAGGGGATTGGGAGAAACACTTAGCCTTGGCTGAATTCACCTACATTAATTCTTATCAAGCCAGTATAGGAATGACATCATTTGAAGCCTTATACGATAGGCCCTGCAGATGTCCATCATGCTAGTTGGAGTCTACCGAGGCAGTCATAGTTAGGCCAGAGATGGTGAGAGAAGCAGCTGAAAAAGTGCAACTTATTTAGCAAAGGCTTAAGGCAGCTCAGGATCGACAGAAGAGTTATGCTGATACTCAAAGGAGGGACCTAGAGTTCCAAGTTGGGGAGTTTGTCTACATAAAGTCATCTCCTAGGAAGGGAGTGATCAGATTTAGAACATAAGGGAAGTTGAAGCAAAGATTCATATGACCATTTCCAATCCTAGATCGAGCCAAAAATTGTGCATACAAATTAGCATTACCACCAAGCCTCGATGGCGTACCCAATGCTTTTCATGTGTTAATGCTAAAGAAATATGTACGAGATGAGGATCAGATAATCACAAATTTTGTAGACTTAGAGCTGCAATCGGAATTAACCTATGAGGAAAAACTGATTCGCATCTTGGCAAGAGAAGTTAAGATACTCTAGAACAAAGAAATTCCTTAGGTAAAAGTATTGTGGAGAAATTAAGGATCAGAGGAAGCTACATGGGAGACTGAACAAGAAATGACCAGGAAATACCCTAGCCTGTTTGTACCATAAAATTATTGTAATTGTAGTAACATGAACTGATCCCAAAGATGTATTTAATGATGATTATCCTGTTAATGCTATGATATTTCGGGGACGAAATATTTCTAAGTTCGGGAGATTATAAAAAACCCGAAAAAAAATCGACGCAGTTGGATCGAACGTTAGAAAATTAATATTTCCATTTAAATTATTTACCCGCTACCCGGTTAATTATTAATCACCCGGTCAAGTGTAAGGTATTATTCAACCGGTTAAGTATCATTTAACCTGTTAAATAAACCATATTATTTACCCATTTAACCAATTAAGTGAACCATCCTATTTAACCGTTTAAACCAGTTAAGTGAACGGTATCAATTACTCTTTTACCTTACTAAGCGAAACATGGGCAAAGTGTGTTTTCACATACCCTAGCCATCATTTCATTATATAAGGAGAAGGGGATCGTCATTCACATTATTTCCATTGGACATACGCCGGCTTCCTCCTTGGTCGGGTATTTTTCCTTTCTTCTTCTTCGTAATTTGGATACATGCATATTTATAATTAATAATAAGCTTGTTAATCATTGAACTAAAGTCTCTAATCAACAAAAAAAGAAAAGAATTAAACTGGAAATAAAACTGGAAGCCGTCCATGATGAACAATCGGAATTTGGGCAAGGTGGGCAACCGTAGGCAAGGAAATTCAAGGCAACCCTCACACCCCCGACGGCCAACGGGCTGCTTGGTTGAAGGGATGACATCGTCGTGCCACTAGGTTCCAGTGGGTTATGGAATTGCAGCTGTTATTGTGCGGAGTTGCAAGGGTGGCGGAAATAGAGGACATGACAGTGGGTGAGGAAATCCGGCCGTCTAGGGCGGCAATTGGGTTGCAATCCGGTCAGGAAAGGTCCCTGAAGGGGCGAAGGTGCCAAGATGACCACCCAATTGTGTCAGTTAATCTCGCTAGCATCGAAATCGATGACGCGAGTGCGTCGCTAGGGGCGGAGGAAATGGCTGAAATTAGGGCAATCCGTCGTCGCCGGGGCCAAAATGTAGCCAGAGGTCGTCAGGGAGGAACTGTCACAGCATAGCGAGGCTGGTTGGCATCGGTCGACGATGATTTACGGTGGCCGGAGGTGAACGGAGCTCAGTCAACGACCGTGAATGGAATGATGACTTCCGGCTATGATTGTGGGCAAAACACGATAGCAGTGGCCAAAGGTCTTGGTCGGGGACGGAGTTGTACAGAGGTCAGTTGATTGATGGGGGTGGCTTGGCCGCCGGTGGCTTGCCGTCGATGAACAATCTGTCAGAAAACACCACAATCACAGTCTATTTTGGGAGAAGAAGAGAGTTGGGGAAGAAGAAGATGCAAGTTTCGTAAATACAGGTTGACTCGACACAGTTCGAATTAAAAAAATAATATCAACTCGTAATAAGTCTTTAAAAATAATTACTTTAGGGGGATACGAGTTAAGGGGGTAAAATAATAAATTAAAAAATTATTACACGAAATTACAAAAATTAAAAAAATTATGGTCATGATAAATGGTAAATAATTAATCGGCTTATTACAAACGATTAAATTAAATTTGAGGGTTATAAGGGATAAATAAAATAAAGACTCCACCTTTACCATAATAAATTAATATTTGGTAAATAAAATGATTATTTTAATGATGAATTAGGAAGGTAGAAAATAGGGTAATAAAATATAATCATTTTGAAAAATCACGAAATAGCATAATTAAATAAGGAAGGGTGAAACCTTATTGAATTAAATAAATTACAAATAAATTAGGATATTAGAAATCAGTTAAAGAATATACCAATAATAGTAATTAATTAATGGTTATATATTAATAAATAGTTTGTTAATTATTAAGTGAGGATTATAATTGTGATAATTAATTTAAAATGGAAACAAGGACTTAAATGATAATATTACATGAATAATTAATTATATCACAAGAATTGTTGAAAATTAAAGAATTAATGATGTTCAACATGGAACATTTTATATTGTCAAAAATTGATAGTTATATTCATAATGTAGTCGCATGCATTTTCTTCGTGAATAAAATTATACACATGTATAATTTTATGTCCTCGTTCAGACTAGGATTGTTGATCGCATTCGCGGGAATTCATATAAGCTACTAGGTCCGTATAATTACTGAAAAGTTATATTCCCTTCTGGTAGCCCTCGTCGGACTGAGCTTAGATTTGACTACTATGCACCGTGTGCAATGGGGGTAAAGGAGTTGACTTAGTCCAACACGGGACCGCACTTTTAAATTTACTTATAAGACAAATATGGAGCCTCTAACACGAGGCAGCACCCGCGAAATAGGGAGTCTCTGTCACGAGGCAGCAACTACGAAATAGGGAGCCTCTGACATGCGACGACAATCCAGAACATAAAAACCTACCCCCATGCCAAAAGGGGATGTCAGGCAAATGGTTCATTATGCACTTGTGATACCGAGAGGGTGAGTCAATGACAACTATCGGTAACTACATAGGCCATAGGTTACGTAGTGTGTGTGCGCATGCATGGGATTATAGCACGATGGGCGGCCACCCTCCCTGCATTATAAGAGCTCGGCATAGGCTCAGTTTCCAAATAAGACTTTTGAAATGAGAATTGAGAGCGGGGTTGGTGGATCTTTTACCAACCAAGGTTCGCATAAAATGATAATGTATTGGACTTACTTTTTATTTTTATTTTAGTTATATATGTGGCTATGGGAAATGGTCAAAGACTGTGGGACAATTATTATTATATCTTGTTTAAAACATAGTTTACTTTGAATGAGTTATACTTATAGTTTAATCTTTAAGTAACAACCGGCCAGCTAGGTCACACTATTGTCAAAAATATCAGCTTGTTACACGGTGGAAGAACCGCCCAGTGGTCTTTTATTCTTTTGTCCATCACTCCTAACCTGCAGAGGCAATTCCGCGTTAGTAACTAAAACACTAAGCTGTATAATTAAATAAACAAGTCAATAAAAACCCCATCAATATCCTTCAGTTCAATTTGAGATTATGGGCAGCCAAATCCATTCTGACATGCCCGTTATTGGCTGTCAGGTCCTTTCTGATATGCCCGTTACTAGCTGTCAGGTCCATTCTGACATGCCCGTTACTAGCTGTCAGGTCCATTCTGACATGTCCGTTATTGGCTGTTAGGTTCATTTCTGACATGTCCATTACTGGCTATCAGTTCCATTCTGACATGTCTGTTATTAGCTGTCAAGTCCATTCTAACATGTCCCTTATTGGCTGTCAAGTCCATTCTAACATATCTGTTATTGGCTGTCAGATACATTCTCATTTCTCCTTTCTTGGATTAGGATCATTGGTCATAGTTGCGGGTTTTTATTGACTTGTTTATTTAATTATACAGCTTAGTGTTTTAGTTACTAACATGTTAGAATGGACTTGACAGCCAATAAGGGACATGTTAGTGGTGACATATGATGGAAAGATAATGTTAAGCCTACACTTGTCTCTTGGTGCTCCAAATACTCCAGTCACGTTTCGTCTCAACTTTAATTGACTAAGCATGTGGACATTCTTAGTAGTCCAAATCTCTGGCATAGTAAAGGAAGGACGAGTGTCTAAACTTATCATGGCATGCCTATGAGATCCATGTTTTCATGTACTGAAATTATAAACTAATATCCATCTCATAATTTCTATAAACACTAAAAAAAGTACCAAATGAAATACCCGTCGGCTTCACTAAGGACAGCTCCACACACTTGGCTCAAAACAAAAGTTTTTCATCTCAATTGACCAAGACATGGCTTTGATTTATAACACCCCAATATCGGTTTACTTAAGAACCGAATAAAAAATGTTGCGATCGAGTCGAGTTATGTTTAAAGTTGTCGGTCAGTACGACTCAAAAGATAAAATAGATCGAAACAACCTTCTTGGTGTAATGGGAATGGAAAATATTATTAAATACACATCAAACACATCGAGCATAAATAAAAGTAAAAAGTAAATAATTGTGCCAATCTCAAGTGTATGTAGCGTTTATCTTTCCCCCCACCAACGTTGACTCAAGATTGCAAGAACTACATATATTATATGAAAAACATCAGTAATGAATGTTATTGGTCCGAAAAATAACTAATGCAAACTAGCAAATTGGTATTCACTACCCACAAAAACTTATGAAACATCAAGATTGCCTCACACTGGGCGGTTAGCAACATACTTAAACAAGTCCCAACTCGCATTCACGGCTCATAATCATATTCATACAAAAATTGCTTACGCCCTCACATCTTCCATATCACCCACCACGGTACTCAAGTGGGAAAAGAAACAGTTTAGTTAGTGCGACAAATTTCGGAAATGTGTTGCATTGCACAGTACCATCCTACACTGCACTACCTTGGGGTTTGAAGGAGTACTAGTGTTGTCCATACATATCTCCATACTACTTATTCTATTATTCGTGAAATCCGTAAAAGAGCACGTGTTTATATAATAGGCTTAGGGAAGAGGCTTGTATCATACATTTTTTGAGCTTTAGTTCGAAAACCAGGAAGGCATCTTATCCTCGTAGTTTTATTAAACATGTGTAAAAAATACAGCTCGATGGCCTGACATTAGAGGGATCCGATAAACCATCGCTGATGTTGTCATACGTTTAAAAAATGATTAAACTCTATATACAAGGTGTCAAATAGAGAGGGAGAATCCTACAGACCTACGAGCTCGAACTTCGAAACCTACATTAGAACCCACTACACATGGTGTGTGCTCATATCATTAATACATCTAAATAAAGAAAAAAATACTAAGAAACTTATGACTAAACTTGTGCTGCATAAACCGAGATATAATAATAAATACCAAATAAATAAATGAATACACTCATAAATAATGAAGTAAATATTGAATACATTAGCATAAATAATGCTCTAATCAGAAAAATGGCAATTTAATTATACTATATAAATACACATGAAACATGAGCAAATATCATACATACTTGTATTAGTAAACACAAAAATAATTAAATCATTAAATAATAATTAATTAATTAATTAAACAAATACTTATATTTATTAATTGTAACACCCTAATTTTGGTTTACTTAAGAACTGAATTTGAAATGTTGAGATCGAGTCGAATGATGTTTAAAGTTATCGGTCGGTTTGACTCGTTCTATAAAATTGATCCAAACAATCTTCTTTGTGTCATGAGAATGAAGACATTATTAAATACACATCAAAACACATTGAACATAAATAAAAGTACAAAAGTAAGTAATTATGTTGAGCTCAAGTGTTTGTGGAGTTACATGTCCTCCCACCAGCGTCAACTCAAGATTGCAAGACTTACATATATTATATGGAAAGCATCATTAACGAATGTTACTCGTCAAAAAATAATTAATACAAGCTGGAAAATAAGTATTCCATTACCCACAAAAACTTATGAAACTTCAAGATTGCCTCACATTGGGCAGTAAGCAACATAGTTAAGCAAGTGTCGGCTCATATGTATGACTAATAATCATATTCATATGTACAATGCTTATGCCCTCACATCTTCCATATCACCGGCCATAGTACTCAAGTGGCAAAAGAAATAATGAAGTTAGTGCCACAAATTCAACGAATGCGTTGCAATACGCAGCGCCCTCATGCACTGCACTACCTTAATGTTTGAAGGAGTACTAGTGCGGTCTAGACATATCTCCGTTCCACTCATTCTCTTAATCATAAAATTCGTAAAAATATGCCTACTTGTATAATAGGCTTATGGAAGAAGCTTCTATCATACATTTCTGGAGCTTTAGTTTGAAAACTAACAAAGCTTCTCATCCTCGTAGTTCTATTAAACACGACTAGATGGCCCGATATCGGATCGATGTCATCCTATGTCTAAAACACAATTAAATCCTACATGCAAGGTGTTAAGGAGAGAGGAAGAGTCCTACAGACCTGTGGTCCAAGCACCAAACATGTCTACACATCTACGGCGAGCTCGGTCTTTGAAACCTATATCAGAACCCACTACTCGTTCAAGTGTGCTCATATCATCAATACATCTGAATAGAGAAAACAGTACTAAGAAACCTATAACTATACTTGTGGCACACAAATCAAGATATAACAATAATATATACCAAATAAACAAATAATTACACTCATTAATAATGAGTAAATGATAAATACATGAACATAAATAATACACTAATCAGAAAAATAATAATATAATTATACAATATAAATACAAAGGCAAACACGAGTAAATATCATACATACATGTGTTATGAAACACACAAATAATTAAACAATTAAAAAATAATTAAAAATAATTGAATCAGAAATGTTGTGATCGAGTCAAGTCATGCTTAAGGTTGTCGGTCGATACGACTCAATCAATAAAATAGATCGAAACATCCTTGTTGGTGTCATGACAATGGAAGACATTGTTAAATACACTTCAAAACACATCGAACATAAATAAAAGTAATAAAGTACATAACTGCGCTGAGCTCAAGTGTATGTAAAGTTTATCTGTCCTCCCACCAACGTCGACTTAAGATTTCAAGACCTAAATATATTATATGAAAAATGGCAGTAACGAATGTATTTGTTACTGGTCCGACAAATAACTAATACAAACTAAGAAATGGGTATTCCATTACCTACAAAAACTTATAAAACTTCAAAATTGCCTCACACTAGGTGGTGAGGAACATACTTAAGGAATTGTCGGCTCGTATGGACGGTTCATAATAATATTCATACGTATAACACTAACGCCCTCACATCTTCCATAGCACCTACCACGGTACTCGGGTGGCAAAATGAACAATTATGTTACCGGTAAAAATTCTAAAAATGTGCTGCATTACACAGTACCCTTATACACCACACTACCTTAGGGTTTAAAGGAGTCATAGTGTGGTCGATACAAATCTCTGTAGCAGTAATTCTCTTATCGTGAAATCTGTAAAAATGCACGTAATTATATAATAGGCTTAGGGAAGAAGCTTGTATCATACATTTCGGCAGCTTTGGTTCAAAAATCAATAAGGGATCTCATCTTCGTAGTTTTGTTTAGCATGGGTAGAACACATTGCTAGATGGCCAGACATCGGTGGGAACTAATAAAATACTGTTGATGTCGTCCTACGTCTAAAACACAATTAAACTCAACACACATCGAGTCAAGTAGAGAGGGAGAGACCTATGGACATGTTGTCCAAGTTAAAAGTGTATCTGCAAATCTACGGCGACGTAAGAACCCATTATAAGTAGAATAGTAACATCTCAACATGATGGAAGCTCATGGTGTGTGCTTATATCATTAATACATCCTAATAAAGAAAACAGTGCTACCAAACCTATAACTAAACATATGACATGAAAATTGAGATATAATAATAATAAATAATAATAATTAAATAAATAAATAGGAAAATAGACTCATAAATTATATAAACAAATAATTATATAAATAAACAAATAAATTATAAACAGGAAAATAAACAAATAATTATATAAATATATAATAATTCAATAAATAAATAAATAAATAGTTAATTGTGATTAATAATGAATATTAGTAATATCATAGTCATACAATACTAGAATACATAATTAAAAAAATTAAATAATAACATACATATAATGATCATATATATATACCAATTTAGTACATATAGTAAGACTAATATTTATACGTAAATATAATGTTAATATTAACAAATAATCGTGTAAACATTCATCATTTATGATAAACATATAAATAAAAACAAATAAATAAAAATGAATAATTAATTAATTAATTAATTAAAATGATAAGTAAAGAAAAATCATCATAACATCCAATCATGCTAAATCATGTGAATATGTATTTAAACTAATATAGAAGTTATCGAATTACCAAAAATGGTGTACGAACCAACGAAAACAGTTCGAAAATGAGCTCAACCGAACCAAACTGACCTAAACCAAACCAAACTTAATGGGCGAACCAACCCAGGCTAGAAAATGGGTTGGGTTAGCTGGGCGAAACGGAACAGGACGGGCAGACTCGGACATGGACAGGCAGGCTAGTAGACTCGAGCTAGCCAGGAGGATACGAATGCGGGCAGCGAATGTGATCACTCGCAAACGGGTAAATGGGGCGCGTTGATGCCCATTGTCGGAGAACCCTGACGGCGGAGTGGCTGGGGTCACCACTAGTC
>JAVDBV010085560.1:0-34397 GCA_032619315.1 Piper longum | reverse complement strand
ACACCAGTCAATTGTTAGGTCTGCAAATACTCATAGTTTTTTTATGGAACAGGACCTGCCAATACATTTATTTGAATTTTAGGCTCTAGCTATACATCAAAAAGTTAAGAAACTATTGAATTGACAAATACCCACAAGTTACTTCCGGTAAAAAAAATGACAATCAATTACTGGAATAGTTACTGGAGTCCGCCTGCAGTGAAACCCAGCGTCAAGACAATGCTAACTTGTCAGTTGTAACAGTAACATGATGCCCTTAAAAAAAAAATCAGAAACATGATGAAATAGGAGTCATTCGGTTCTTGCCGAATATGACATCTTGGATAAGGTTTTGCATGAAAGGATGAAAGAACTAACCCTCAAAAAATAAAAAAGAGTAAGTGTCGCCTTGTTAGCAACTATGAATGTGAGTTGTTGCATACAAGTACTTGTATATTTGAGGGCCTCACTGGCCGAGTATATATTTTCTTGTTCTCTTTTCAAGTATTTTCTTTGTTTTGTTCAATATGTAGGAAGTACCATTTACTTTTCTTTCGTACTGATGTACACAAAACCTGTTTCTGTCTCTGGTCATTGTAAGCTCAAAGTAAACGTAGTTACCCTTCTCCTCCTGGATGAATTGCAACAACATCCAAGCTAACAAACAAAATGAGCTAAAACAAGTACTCTCCGAAGCTTGGCCCTTTGCCTGGCTATGGGTCTTCAAAATGAGGCCCCCCTCCCCTTCCATCCTTATCCCCAGGCAATTATTTGAGTTTCCATCAGTTTCAGTTTCAAAATTTGTGAATGGCTTCGTAGGCATTCAAACCCACCATGAAAACTCTGCACCACAAAGCTTTCACTCCCCTTATACTCCACTCCTGCAATGGGCCATTCTATCTGCTATACCCAAAAGTTTGGCCAGTCCAATTAGTGAGGATAGCCAACCATCTCACATGTCTCGTAGGCTGGCTGTCCTTCGCCGTACCTCTTTTCTTTATCTCCATCTTCAATCACAACTCTCAACATAAGAAGTATGATTACTCAGCTGTTCAGACAAGCAGATAATGAGAAATGAAGTACATGCATGCATGCCCAGATAATTAATATTTACAATTAGTTAGACATTATAATCTTGAAACTACCAGGAATCAGGTCTTTTGCAGCTACACTAAAATACCCAAAAACCGGGGCCAAAAGGTGCAACCAATCTTTGGCATGCATTGCAAGTCTGGCTGTCTGTGGATCACATTTGTTTCCTGTGCTCATCCAACCTTTGTACAATCAATGGACAAACACCAACCTATATATAATATATGCTAGCCAATGTTTTTCTCTTCGTTGGTATCGATGTCCCAGGCTTTGTATTTATCATGGCGGTTCTAAGTTCTAACTTCTGGTCTTTACAATGTTGGAGGTGTATCACATGCACCACCTTTCTCTTGTAAACTATGAGTAAACTGAAACATTTAATAACTACTTACCTATTGCTCTTGCGTTAGCTGCACTATAACTGCTCCTCCAGTTCATTTCATTCAAGGCTCTGTTCCTTCTTTATTCGGGAAGGTATATTCATAGTGCAGCTTTCAATTCACGAGGAAAGATATATAATAGAGAGTATTGCCAAGAAATTCTCTTCCTTGCATCATTGTTGTTAATGATCATTCAACACTTTCACTTTCATTTGTAACTCAATTTATTAATTTTTACATTTTCACTTGTACTCAACATGTGATTTGCATTGGTCAAGAATTAAGTGTATCGTACGTCTTTTTCCAATAGTTGATATATCAAAAATCAGGTACGTACTACCGGTAGGTGTACCTAAGTATGATAATAGATTTTAGGTTAATCCAAATTAAGGAATGACACCATCGAAATTGTTAGGCCTAATGTCCCTAAAAACGATTTGCAACAAGTTTCATGGTAATCAAAAAGCTAATTTAAGAAAGTAGGCTTTCTCATTAGCTTATATATAACTCAGTCACCTTCAAGCATGAAGTAAGATAAACACAACAATTCTCTCTCTCTCTCTCTCTTACTTTATATCACTCGAATCATCTTCCATTCTACATATATTGGGTCTACATAATATAATAAAGTTCTAAGAGATTCCAATTCAAGTTAGTTATTATTCGAATCATCTTCTTTAATAGGCCCACATTTTACAGTGAAGTTTTGTAAACTCCAATTTGGATTAGTTGGCTGTAAACTGTAGCAACACCAAAACCAATTTCATTCTAATACCACTATTAGGTATAATAAGCCTCCAAAAGAGACTTTCAATAAGTTTTACGTTCGTCCCTTAATTTACAAATTAGCTTAAAAAATAAAACTTTCTTGTTAGCGTATATATAATAACTCACCCGTTATCTCCAAACATAACGTGGGATAAACTTAATAATACTTGCTTAATCTATTCCACGACCAATACTTTCAATCACATATTAATGCCCTTCAAGTGTGACAATTTTAATGATCATGTACGTAGTTATGGATTAAATTCATTAGCCACGCATTTAATTTATTACAAATGACATGCATGAAGAATAATAAACAAATGACATGCTACAAGTGAGATACGAAGAGCTCTACGAGCGTAGGACATCACTTGAAAGATTTTTAGTTGCGCCCACCAATTAGAAAATGTCGGCCATAAAAGAAACACTATCTAAATCAACCAAAAAGCACACATGAATCATCTATTGATTGTAATTAAAATTTTCTTATAATACTTTCGACTTATAAAATCACATTGTTATGAGAATAAAATTACCCCTTTTATATTGATTTAAACTATTAAAAAATAAATTTAAGATTAAATTCGCTCCACTTAAATAGTTTTTCCGGTCTTTATGAGGCGGTAGGTTACTTGCACCTGATATCTTGAATGACCTGATTTGGAAATTGTGATTTTAATTTAAATTTACTTACACTAACACTAAAACAGTGATATCTTGTCTTAAAAGAGTGATTTTTGCACGAGAAAAAAAATTTTAAAAGCTTGATATTTTCTTGAGAAAAAAATAAAAGTGGTTTTTTACACAAACAGTGGTTATTTCAGGATTTAGTGTGGCAAACTAAAATCTTTTCGTGTGAACTACAACCGCGGTTAGATTTTATGGGGTTGGATGGAATTGAGAAATCTGGCTACTTATGGAGCTTGAATCACTGGTTTCCTGAGCTCAAAGGTGTGTTATTGAATTCTCTCCCTTCTCCTTCTCCACATTCCCATGTCCCTTCTCTCCTTCCCCTTCCTTTCCTCCTCCCGCTGACACTTTTTTTTTTCTGGGTCGGCCATGAAATCATAGATTTCGATGTTTGAGGCCAGATAGAGATCAGTGGTGTCGCGATTCTTCTATCCCCTGCAACTATGTCCTGTTTTCCGCTCCTTCGGTTCTTTCTTTTCTGAGTTGTTTGTTGGGCTTTTACGCAAAGTCTATACATGTGGATGCATCAATACGGTATGGTGTATTACTGTTCAAGAGTGGTGATGGAAGGGGAAGGGATGGGGGAGGTGGACAGGAAAAATGAAGAGGACGGCGAGTTCTGCAGTTTCTGGTTGAAATTCACGTGGGTCTAAACTGTGACGCTTTACGGCTTTCAAGGCCGCGAACACCCGAGACGAGCAATATATATATAATAAAAGCTTCTTTCTTTCTTTTTTTCCTTTTTGTTTTTTTATCTTGTCCTTGTTTTTTGAGTTTGATTCATTCTAGCTGTCAGTTAAATGCATGCAATCCAGTCCTGTGGGATTTGGGTTTTTATGTTTTCGCAATCTGACTCCCTGCATGATGAGATTTAGTTGTCAAGAAGTAGAGCTGACACAGTAATTTAGGAGGCTCTTTCTCTGTACAACTTTACCTTTGCTTTGCTTCCTGGTGTTCTATGCATGCCCAGGAATCTTAGACCAGAAAAATGGCCGATTTGACGATTCTCATTTACCAATTAGCTCTTTGAATCCATTTCTGCACTGTATTTTGATGCCTTCAATGTTTGTTCTGATTGCGTTGATTCAGAAAGGAGAAGAAAGATGACGCAGAGTTAATGGTGTTTAATAGATCCCATGGCCGTCTCCGGGCAATGCCGCAGTTCTATGCTTCCCATCGTCTTCTTCTTCTTCGCTTGCCTTGTGATGTCTGCGAATTCTACAGACTACGACTCGCTCCTTACTCTGAAATCCTCCATCGACCCTTCCAACGCCCTTCCATGGCCGAGGGGCTCCGATGTCTGCAGATGGAGGGGTGTTCAGGCTTGCTTGAAGGGGAGGGTGTCAAAGCTGGTGGTGGAGTTCAGCGGCTTGAATGGAAGCTTGGAGGGGAAGAGCTTGAACCAGCTCGACCAGATCCGAGTGTTGAGCTTCAAGGCCAACTCCCTCTCCGGTCCCATCCCGGACCTTCGCGGCCTCATCAACTTGAAGTCGCTCTATCTCAACGACAACCGCCTCTCCGGCGAGTTCCCGGCCTCAATCACCACTCTGCACCGGCTAAAGACCGTCGTCTTTTCCGGCAACAACATCTCCGGTGAGATCCCGGCTTCGTTCACCCGGCTGGCCCGGCTATACAGTCTCCTCCTCCAGGACAATCTGTTAACAGGGGAGGTGCCGCCGCTCAACCAGAGCAGCCTCACCTTCCTCAACGTCTCCAACAACCGGCTCTCCGGCGAGGTGCCGGCGACGGCCACCCTCCTCCGATTCAACTCTTCCTCCTTCATCAACAACCTCAACTTGTGCGGGGCGCTGGTGAACAAAAACTGCACCTCCCTCATCGTCCCTTCCATTCCCAGCCGCCCACCAACCACATCTTCCATTAATCCACCCAAAGAGGGTGAGACCAAGCCAAAGAACAAGAAGAAGAAGAAGCTTATTATAGCTATATTATCGTCCATTGCCGGATGCAGTCTACTTCTGATATGCATTGTCGTTCTATGGATCATATTCAAGAGGAGGAAGACGGCGGGGGAGAGGGGGAAGGCGGTGGAGGGAGGAGCTGCCGGAGGCGCCGGCGGCGGCCATGGGGCCGGCGAGGCGAGCGGGGGCGACGAGGAGTCGAAGGGCGGGCTTGCATGGGAGGAGGGCGGGGTGGGGAGGTTGGTGTTCTGCGCCGGCGCCGGCGAGGAGAAGATGGCGTACACCATGGAGGACTTGCTCCGGGCGTCAGCGGAGACGCTCGGGAGGGGGACGGCGGGGAGCACGTACAAGGCGGTAATGGAGTCCGGGTTCATCGTCACAGTGAAGCGGCTCCGGGACGTCGGCGGAGGCCGGCCGGAGGAGTTCCAGCGGCAGGCGGAGGCGCTGGGAGGGCTGCGTCACCCCAACTTGGTGCCGCTTAGAGCCTATTTCCAGGCCAAGGAGGAGAGACTCTTTGTCTATGACTATTACCCCAATGGCAGCCTCTTCTCCCTCATCCATGGTATGCTTAGCTACCTAATTTTTCTACCTCTAATTAGAAACCATGTATTATAATTGTTAAAACTTGATGAATTTAGGTTCAAATTTACTTGGAACATTTTGATGTTTTCATGTTTACATTGCAAACACTCCATGTTGGGGACATAGAATCCATTCATGGGTAAAAGAAGAAGCACCATCACTATCACTACTGTTTGGTTTGGTTTTGTGACTTTTTATCTCGTACTTTCGAGGTGGTGAAGCTTCAATGCGCATTATTAAGACTGCTGCTGCTGCCACTGATTTAGGGGCCACACAGTTTGGTGGTTGGGTAGACAAGCTGCCCCTTCTCATTTAAATGTTACAATCACAAAGCTTCAATTTTTTACTCGGTGGCATTGATCGGATTCATCATTTCAAACAGCCAACCACCGGTTTGAAATTAGTCTGCTCCATTTCAGACTTTTCTGGTGGCCGACCACCTTTTCATCTACTAAAAAGTGTTCATAGCTACTTCTTCTCTTTAGCTGTCTCTGATAGTAAAATCCGAGTCTCGGGCCATACTTCCTTTTTGAAATTGCATCGTACATATGTAGAGAATAATGCAAATGCAGAGATTGTTTTGGCTCCCACAACCATGTAGCCAGACCATATCACAATTGTATAGGCTATTACGAAGGAAAATTTGCATTACATAGCTGTACACAATACTGATCAATTTTCTCATCTTAATTGATCATCTTCAATCTGATCAAAATATAATCAAAACACTTCTTAGAACCAGCTCAAGATCACCATATGATCATCTCAAATGGGTCGATTACAGAAACATCTAACTTGATCTTCGCAGGTTCAAAGCCGACGGGGCGGGGGAAGCCGCTGCATTGGACCTCATGTTTGAAAATTGCCGAGGACTTGGCCGCCGGCCTCTTGTACCTCCATGACACCGCCGGCATCGTCCACGGTAACCTCAAGTCCTCCAACGTCCTCCTCGGCTCCGACTTCGAGTCCTGCCTGACTGACTATGGCCTCCACGTCTTCCGGTCACCGGACTCCGCCGACGACGGCGGCGCCGCGGCCTCCTCCCTCTTCTACCGCGCGCCGGAGTGCCGGTCGTCGAGGCGGAGCGGCTTCCTGACCCAGCAGTCGGACGTGTATTCCTTCGGCGTGCTCCTGCTCGAGCTCCTCACCGGGAAGACGCCGTGCCAGGACCTGGTGCAGGAGCACCGCGAGGACATATCCAAGTGGGTGAGGTCGGTGAGGGAGGAGGAGGCGGACTCCAGCGAGGACCCTGCCTCGGGGCCCGAGGCGTCGGAGGAGAAGCTGGGCGCGCTGCTGGGCGTGGCGGTGGCGTGCGTGTCGCCCGCGCCGGAGGACCGGCCGGCGGCGAAGGAGGTGGTGAGGATGGTGAGGGAGGCGAGGGGGGAGGTGCAGGTGTCGTCCAACAGCAGCGAGCACTCGCCCGGACGGTGGTCGGATACGGTGCAGGGCATGCCTAGGGACCATGGCTCCGACCATTTGAGCTTCGCCGAGAGAGATTGAGATTGACATCATTGATATTGCAACTTGTTTTTTTTTTTTTGCATTTTATTTTTTATTTATTTGTTTTTGTGTGGCCATTCAATCGTTTCTTGTTTCCAGTATTGTGTTTTTTTTTTGATTGATTTTTTGTGATTAGGATTTTGAGTCGGAAGCAGCAAAAAGTAGTTGAATCGATGTGAAACACGGTGCTGCAGATTGGGCTTGTGGAGGAGGCTGGGGTACAGTGTAAGTCATTGCTTGCAGAAAGAAATGGAGTTTGATTTCTGGCCCGGAATGGTGACCAAAATATGGGTTTATTGGTTAAAAAAAAAAGTTTATCGGCGTTTGGTTGTGAAAAGATATTTTATTTAAAATTTATAAAATAATTTTTAACGATTTTTAATTTATTAAAATTGATATAACTTATAAAATAATATTTTACAAATATACTTATTTTTTAAAATTTTAATAATATTATTTGTCAGTTAGAAATTGAAGTAGAAAAATAAAAAGAGAGAGGGAAAGGAAAGGGAAAAGGAGGGGAAGCTGCAGGCGGGAAGACGAGGGGGGAGGGGGCACGAAAGATGATGAGAGAAATTGTCATGATTGTGAGAAAAAAAAAAGTGGAGTCTATTTTATTTTTTTTCTAATGCTTTGTATGGAAACATTAAAAAAATTTATTATTTTTTTATTTTTCAATCCTTTCACCAAACATTAAATTTATTTTTTATCTGTAAAATTTATAAGTTTTTTATTAAATAGGAATAAAATAACGCAATTATACACCTTATTATCTTTAAAAAATATGGGTTTTGTTAAAAAAATAACAAGAAATAAATGAATTTAAAAATGAAAAAATGGATTAGCTTCAAAGTTTTAATACCTTTATGTTTTTTTAGAAAAAAAATCCATTGGCTTGTAGAAACTGTAGAATTAATAGGACAAAACTGAAATGTCCCCGAAAAATTTGTAGTCATGCATGGACAGATACTTTGATCACCACTTCTTTCTTCTACAATCCTTAACCTCAAATTGATTATTTAATCTGAAAAAAATTGATTAGTCATAACCTTAATTACATTCAACAATATTTTTTTATCAGATAAAATGTGCATGGCTACATTATTAATATCTTAATTCATATCTTCAACATCTGTGTATCAATATATTTGTAAGGATCCTTACATATATGATTTATAAAACAGAGGTCTGCTCTAATTTTTCAAAATTTTGGACAAAAATTAGTATCTATATATTTAAGAATTTACCCTTAAAAATCAAATAGTTATTTTTAATATGAAAATTTATGCCATTTAATTCATACATAAATTTTAAATTTGTCACTTTTGCTTGTAAGAGCGAGACTCTGATTTTGAAGTTAGATGCAGCTATTAAATAGTTATACCCGGTTTAACTCATTGAATCAATGATAAACAGAGTATTAATTCATAAAAAATAAATCATGTGTAAACTTTATAAAGTACCTATTAATCTCTAAAAATAATAAAAAATCTTCTTAAAAATTATAATTAACCTAAAACCCGAACCGCAGGTAATATCACAAAGACCCAAACATTTTAAGTGGCCGAACCGCCATTAAAGGTCCATCCCAAGACCTAAATCTCTGTCGGACCATCACCGCCGTCACCGCCACCACCGACTCCGTCGCTGTCGGAGCGTCCATTCAACTCCAATCCCGGGGGCTTCAACCCACTCCACCTCAGAAACCTAAAAAATTGGTTCCACGGCGAGGGCTTCAACCCTAACCCCTCCCTGTCCACCACAGGTAAATCCTCAAATCATTCATCTCATGACAGGACTTTAGGATGGAGATTGTGCATTTCTAGGTTTTGTTCTGGTGAATTAGCGCTTTCGGAAGAAGCCCCAATGGCGTTGATTGATGGTGCCCATTGTTAGAAGATCAGGGTTTCTGTTGGATCTGTGCAAATCTGTAGCAAGCACAGATTGCAGTCTTCCAGAGGCAATCAAACTCTGTGTGAGGTTTTGTTCGATTGCGAATCAAATCATGTTCGATCAAAACGAAGATAAAGACAGGGTTGTGCTTCAAACACCGGATATTGAGAGGAAGTATGTTCATCGAGTTTATGATGCAATTGCTCCCCATTTCAGCTCTACCCGATTCGCAAAATGGCCGAAAGTTGCTAGTTTTGTTGATTCTTTGGCACCGGGATCCGTCATATTAGATGCAGGCTGTGGAAATGGGAAGTACTTGGGGTTCAATCCTGGCTGCGTTTACATCGGGTGTGATATCAGTGCTTCATTAATTGGAATTTGTGCTGGGAAGGGCCATGAAGTAGTAGTTGCAGATGCTGTTAATCTGCCGTACAGAAGTGGATTTGGGGATGCCGCGATTTCCATTGCTGTGTTGCATCATCTCAGCACGGAAGATCGGAGGCGAAAAGCGGTACGAGAATTGGTTCGAGTTGTAAAGAGAGGAGGCCTGGTGCTAATAACAGTATGGGCAGCTGAACAGGAAGACAAGTCTTTGCTTGCTAAATGGACGCCATTGCCTTGCAAGTATGAAGAGGGATGGGTGGGAAATGGAAGTACTCCTGTGAGGAGCACTTCAGCTCTCAAGCTAGAGAGTATACCGGAATCTAATGAAAATGGTAGCTCCTTGAACACAGGTCATTCTGGGTTATCAGAGGTTCTTGCAAGCTCTGAAAGTCACCAGGAGTATTTTGTACCTTGGCACCTCCCTTACCATAGGGCTGAGATTAGTGGTGCCTCTGCTTCTGCGGTCGCAAATGGGTTTGCAAAGAAGGATGATAAGAAGGGTGCTGTCGTGTATAATCGTTATTACCATGTCTTCGTGAAAGGAGAGCTTGAATCACTGGTGTCTGGAATCGGGAATGCTGTCATTCGGGATCAATTCTTCGACAAGTCAAACTGGTGTGTCATCCTTGAGAAGACTTGATGCTATTACTGCCAATGTACTAGTGTCCACCCTGTTTCAAGGCATTTTTGATTTGTCGACGTGAAGTCCGAGATCCTTTCCGGTACATTATATCAAAGTTTTGTCTTCTTTGTTTGCATGATGCATACCATGATGTTTGAAGATATTATTATTGTGGTAGTCTCGCTAATTTGAGATCAATTGGCATTTGAATTGAAATAATGCTCAATCAATGAGCTGCTGTCGACTGGTTTTTACTTGGACGAAACCCATAGAAAAATACAAGATGGGGAAATGAGTTTGTTTTCTTGTTATGTAGTTAATGTACACATTTAGTGATGCTTATCTAGCAAAACTCATCGCAATTTTGCAAGCACAGTGATTTCTCTATTTTGTTCATTAAGTAGTGAATTAACATCACACCATGAACTAAAGATAGACTTTAATTTTATATATAGTCCTTATCTGACTGTAATGATGATGTCTTATAAATAGTTTTCAATTTTAAAAATAAATTTCAATCAAATAAAAAGATAAATTATGAAGTTAGATTTTTTTTTTTGACAAAATGATAGTCTTATTAATTAAATTTCATATTTTTCATCAGAACTCAGATTTCTAATATTCCTTTACATCACAGAGTAGACATGCGAAAGTCAGCAGCTTGATTCACAATTAACGCCGGCTAATTAGTGCAACGGTGTCTATCTTCGTTAGATGATTAGATGATACACTTCTAAAACCACTGAGAATCATCTATTAATAGCATATTTAGGAGGGAAATAAGATCTTTCTTATGAAGAAAATATCATGATCATCCGAATTGAGAGAAAAACACATCCAACCTCTCAATAAGTACCTACTCACAAGTCACCACATAACACTGTTTATAGCTGCTACTTAATTGCAAAAAACTGTGAGCGCAATACTAGCACAGTGATGTGAGATTAAACTCAAGGAAGATGCCAAGAAGAAAGACTGGTTAAAATACACTACGATGCCTCGCCTTTGTTTGCTGTCTCTCCTTTATTTGCTGTCTCTTCGAAGTTCTCCCCAGGAACAAGGTCAGGAACGTCTTCATCGTCCTCTTCTGGTGCAGCACCAGCTGATGCAGCAGCAGCAGCCGCTCCTGGAGCTTGTTTCTGGAACTGCTCGGCAAGCCGTCTTAGATTATCCAAATTATCAGGCCCTGCACAAATACGGATACCATCAATATGGTTTGTCGGATGTGTAGAGCATTCAGCATACAGAAAAGAAGAGCAATAGACAAAGGGTATTCAAGGATAAGCGATTAAATCACGAACCCAGCTGGTTAATGATACTGGGAAGGATATCCTGCAGCTCTGATTAAAACACATGAAGAAACGATGTAGATCATGTCAGACACATACAGAAGATTAGAAGCATAAAGAAGGATGAAAAACGTGAGAGTGACAGCTAGATGGCAATACTCTTTGTTTGTGGAGCACCACTGACAACCCATGTATTAGCTGCAATTGATGCCTGAACTAAAATGACACGAAGGGCGCATATGATCAAACCTTTTGTAATTAAAAATAAAAAATAAAACCCTGTAAATGACCATCAAAGACAGTCCACCACCTTTAGGAGCTTGAAATTGAATAACCATGTCATCCTTAAAAATGTTGACCTCTTCAATGGCTGGAATTGCATTTACTCCAATTCTCTTCAGCGTGCTCTGGAGTCTTTTATCATCTGTTGTGGTAGTTTTGTGCACCGCCTTCTTCTTTCTGCTCAAATAAACAAAGAATTTTCAGGTATCACATGTTTAAGGGATATACTACCCTGGAGGAAAGCCACTGTGCAATTACTACCTAATCAATTCTAGCAATGAGTTTTAGATAAATTCTAAGGTGATTGAGTATGTGAGGGCAAATGAATAACCTTTCAAAAGATAAAAATGAAATGGCTAATTCAATAATTGTTCATAAACCATAGTTACCTTACCACCATAATGTCTCCTATGAGCTCTAATATAAATTATCATTCCACTAAATATTCAGTAGTGTGACCGTGAACAACAGATGACTATTTCCATAAATCCACGTAAATAAACGAGGAAGGAAAAGAAGGAACCGAACCTTCTCATGCTGCCTTTTCCACCTGTGCGGACAGCACCGGCCATCTTCATTAGCTTCTCTCGATTCATCTGATAGAGAAAGAACAGAGTTCAGCAGAAAATATGAAGGACATGTAAATTGTCCATGATAATAGTAAAGAAGAGCACTTCCATTATGCTGTCATGTCATGAACAAGAAGAAAACGGAGCACACAAGAACATCCTATCTATTAACAGTGTTTTCAATAACAGTACACAACTTGTGTCATGCATACACGAACATCAATTCTATTAAGCTACTCAAAGCATTTGATGCTTGTTGCAGGCCCCCTATTGTACTCCATAATTATCATGCAATACTTGTTTGCATCAAAACTTTTATATGACAATAGTTGATAAATAAAGAAGCTAAATTGGTAAATTGTACCATAACTGAACTTGTAACAAGCAGAATGCCAAAAACTTTGCAACTATACAACAGAGGCATATTAGAGAAGAAAACGCCTTAACGGCATCTTTATCTAGTCTTCAAATCTAGCGTCCCTATACTAACTTTACTTTCACACTCGTGGATGCAACTTTCAAGCACAAAAATGACATTTATTTACTATGACAAGTGAATAGCCGAATGCAAACCCAGATAATTACATACAAGACGAGTAGTTACCAATTTCTAAAGAAATAATAATAATTGCAAAGATGACTAGAAGTTGGCTCACAAGATTAGTAGTTAAACAATTTCTGAAAGAAAAAAAAACTATAATTGCATAGACGCCAAGAAGACTGCTCAACAGACTTATGGTTCAAAATAGATGCTATTACATAGATTAAATAGTGAGAAATACTTAACTAATTTAATTCAGATAAAATAAGACATTTATAACATGTTATAATAATTAGACATTTATAACATGTTATAATAATTAGACATTTATAACATGTTATAATAATTAGACATTCATAACAGATTTTTAAAAAGTAGACATTGACGACACACAATCACACATCAACTAATTCATGTAAAGAACAACAAACGCATATCGGAACAAATCGCCTAATACATAACACGCCGCAAGACTCTCCAATAAAACCAGTAGTGCCATCGAACCGCCCAAAAAAATCCAAACTTCATCAACATACAAACGCATATCGGAACAAATCGCCTAATACATAACACGCCGCAAGACTCTCCAATAAAACCAGTAGTGCCATCGAACCGCCCAAAAAAATCCAAACTTCATCAACATACAAACGCATATCGGAACAAATCGCCTAATACATAACACGCCGCAAGACTCTCCAATAAAACCAGTAGTGCCATCGAACCGCCCAAAAAAATCCAAACTTCATCAACATACAAACGCATATCGGAACAAATCGCCTAATACATAACACGCCGCAAGACTCTCCAATAAAACCAGTAGTGCCATCGAACCGCCCAAAAAAATCCAAACTTCATCAACATACAAACGCATATCGGAACAAATCGCCTAATACATAACACGCCGCAAGACTCTCCAATAAAACCAGTAGTGCCATCGAACCGCCCAAAAAAATCCAAACTTCATCAACATACAAACGCATATCGGAACAAATCGCCTAATACATAACACGCCGCAAGACTCTCCAATAAAACCAGTAGTGCCATCGAACCGCCCAAAAAAATCCAAACTTCATCAACATACAAGTCGCTTCAAGCCTAGCCGCCAAACCGGCAGAAACCAGAAGACTCCACTACCAACCACCAACGAATAAACCATAAACTCCCCAAACAACCCAAGAGCAGCACACAACCCCGACATTTGTGCATCAAAAACCCTAAAAACCCCCTTCTTTGAACCAAGCACTCCATCCGCAAACCACACCAAAACGCAATCAGATGACAACGGAAACGAAACTTCGGAAAGAACAAAGGTGTGAGTGGCAACCTCGGAAGGGGGCGGCAGTGGCGGCGGTGACGACGGCGGCGCGGCCGCGGCGGCGACGGCGAGGGGAGGTCGGACGAGACGAAGTGGGTGGATGAGTGGCTAAGGAGCCTATATATAGGATTAGCATTTTTCCGAAAATGCGGCTACTATTGTTCGATACTACATTTTCTGCCTTCGTTGAATTTGGGCCTGGGCTGCTCGATCACGTGGGCTCAGTAGATGTTGGGCCGATGTCAATAGAAGCAGCCCAATTTGATTGCCTCGTATGATTTTCGCACATCGGCCCTCGCGTTGAAGAATGAAGAGGATATAGAGTCAAAGAACTCTACTTGGGATTAACTACTCTTTTATTTATTACTTAATAAAAAGAAAATTAAAACTTGGGCCTCTCCGAGTAAAAAAGAAGACAATTTTTTGCCACGTGACAAGTCCACAATTTTTATAATTTTTTTCTTAAATTTAAATAATTTTAGAGGGAAAAATTTTTTGATAATTAAATTATTATAATAGTTGAAATTAGATCTATAAGATTTTTAAATTTAACCATAATTATGAATTAAATTTTTTATAATGTACATTAAATTATTATAAAGGCCGAGATTAGACTTTATAAGATTTCTAATTTAATTATAATTATAAAGTATTTCTCTTAAAAAAAACAACCCGTCCCTAATTACCCATTGGCAAAAAAAACACTTTTGCAATGTTTCCCAAATTACGTCTAGTATTTCTATTTTGACAGATTGGTATGCCTACTATTCTTAAATTAACCAACTATGGACCGTTCCATTGATGGCTTACCGGGTTTCCTCTATTAAATTGATTTTTTTTCATTTTTCATTATTAAAATTTTTTTTTTTACTCCAATCTCTGCAATAATAACTTAGATTAGAAATATAAGACTTCTTAATTAATCATTACTTTAAATTAGTTTCTTATTTTAACCATAATATATTAAAATTATTTTATGTAGGAAATTTACAAGATTTCTAATTTAACTAAAATTTTGAATTATGCTTCGTATCACAAACATTTTATTCTTACAGCGGCTAATATTAGTTACTATAACTATAAACTACGTCAATTATCACGATCAATAAGTTGTTATGATGATAATGTTAAATTTATAAGATTCCTAATTTAATAATAATTATGAATTATGTCTTTTATTTACACTACTATATAATACATTAAGATTTTATGAAGTTTTTTTTAATTATATAAAATTTTAAGAAGTATTTTTTTGAAGATCATTTTGCAATAATTTCATTTAATTTTTTATTTTTTATTAAACTATTATTTATTTATCTTTATTTTATTAAATCTTTGGACCAAATTCTAACATATATATATATATATTGAATTTTTACAAAAGATTAATTTATCTATCACCATTAAATATGTTATAATGAATAAAAAAATTTAATAAACTTTTTATGAAAATATATTTTGTAGAAGTCAAACTACCATCTTAATACAACCTAAAAAATAAATAACTAATTAATAAAAATATTATTATTTTTGCCTTGAGTTATTTTATTGTTCGGGCGCGGGATTGTCCACCCTCGCGAACCGCGGTCCTTGTGATTCAATCCAGGTTTAAAAGGTTAAGTGGGACCAAGGCACCTTTACCGCGCAAAGAGATAGTACGATAATATAAAATTATATAAATGATGTCAAAAGTATCAAAATGACACAGGAAATTTTTATGTGGTTCCTTAGGGTTGAACTTGAATCCCTGAGTCAGTCCACAGAGAGATTAGCACTCACAATTCACTAATTTTCAACTTCCTTACAAAGTACAGTTTTAGTGGAATTTTGTCACTTTAATTGACTCCATACATAATTTGTTCCAATCTAGTCTTCAAATTCTCAAAATAACCCTACCACCATGTTTAGAACGTCTAAAAATAGTGGGGTAGTAAATTTTGTCTCGATCCGAGGTGTAGAAGGCCTTCAAACTATTTATAAATTTATGATAGGCTGAACTAGACCACTTTGGGTTGGTTCAAATCAAACAAATGCTGGACCGGACCAGATGGTGTGCTCATGCCCTCTTTTCACTCTACGTGTGCCAATCTGCTGGTGGTGCACGGTGTTCCAATTCGAATCTGGGTCACGGATGCGGTTGCGGGTCTCAGTCCGGACTATTCACAGTCTAGTCAATTCAACAAGTAATGACCAATACAACAATAAACGGGCAAGCTGGTAATGCAGATCCGTTCTTAAGTCGGGCAAACAATCATCAATGTGGACATCCAATGACAGGTCTTAGACCCAATTATCTTTCCAACCCTTCTCTTCTCTGTTTTTTCGCAGCAATACTGTTGCAAGTGGGTCTCTTCCTCAAATTTTCCCTTTGATTGTAGCTATCAAATCCGGTGGGACTAGACTCAGGTTTATAGATCTTCTTGCTAGCTTTATTTTGGACACCACGAAATGGCTAGGAACGATCGGCGTTTGTCGTAAAATTGCCGCGAAGTCAGTTGTCCGCGGCTGTTTTCTGCTGCTGAATTCTCTGTTTTCCGCTTATCCAATCAACCAGTTCTTGATTTTTTTTTTCAGCTACAGTGACGAACCTTGGCGAAACTCCATTTGGGTTTCGAGACCACTTCTCTATCTTCACGTTGGTAACAAATTTGGGGCCAGGAACGGCCGACGTTGATTGGAAAATATCCGTGAATCCTAATCTCCGTTGCTATTTCTACTCTGTTCCTGTCCTTTTCCTTGTCCGATGGGTCACTTATTGAATTTGTTTTGGAGTCTGTAGCAATGAACTCCACCAGTAATCAGCTAAGACTTGTAGACTACCTTGCTAACTTTACTTCAGTCACTGATTTGGGGCTGAGAACGACCAGCGTTGATCGAAAAATAATCTACGAAATCAGTCTTTCACTGCTCTACTGTCTATTCCCTTGTCCAATGGGTCACTTTCTAAATTTTTTCCGGTGATGACGACTCCGAACTCCGGCAGAACTCCGCCCAGATCTGAATCTTGTCTTTCCTAATTCACTCTTCACATCAAGGAAAAGCCAGGAACTACCAGCGTTGGTAGGAAAATATCCACCAAGTCCGCTGTTTGCTTCTGTTACCTGCTGTTTCTGATCAGATGGGCTGCTTTCCGAATTTTCTCCGGCGACTACAGTGACGAACCTTGGCGAAACTCAGTTTGGGTTTAGAGACCACTCCCCCGTCTTCGCGTTGATCATCATCTTGGCGCCGGGAATGACCAGCGTTGGGCAGAATATGGCCACAAATATTTGTCCTTTCAATGTTCTATTTTTTGTCTTTTCCCTTGTCCAATGGGTCACTTACTGAATTTTCTCCAGCGATAACAACGACGAATCCCGGTGGAACTCCACCCAGATCCAAAAATGTCTTCGCTGGCTTCACTTTGAACAACACACAAGAGTCGGGGACGACCGGCACTGGTGGGAAACAAATCCACAAAGTCCTTCCTCTGTTCTCACCCTTCTCTGTTTTCTATCTTCTCCGGCAATGGTGACAACTTCACATAAGCATATCCATATTTAATCCGGTAGTGGGACGGCAAGGAGTCTCCTTTCTTCTTCCAATCGATCTTTGTTTTCACGAGGATGTCTCCACGCCGGCAAGCTTTACAGCAAGGATGGCACTTACTTCACCTTCATTGCTCTGTGTTTTTTTCCTTTTATTCTTTGTGGCAACACCAGCGGGCTTTCCTCCTTCAACGGACTTCTAGCTTTAATCCATGACAGCGTTTGGATACACTTCTTCACAACAACTATTCCAATTCCAGCGGTGTACTGAAACAACAGCAGGGATACAACAACCGGTTGGCAAGGCAGCACGTCGAAAAGATGGCAAACAACAACAAGAAAGCCTAATCCGTCCCTTGTTTTCCCTGCAGCTAAGAAAAAGTTTCCTTTTGGGTAAATCCAATGCAAAAAGGCAGTAAGCTTTAAGCGTTGACGACGTCTTTGGCAGCAACAAGATGTGGCAGCAACGTACGTAGGAAGCAGAAAATCTCCAAGCTATCCCCTGTTTTTTAGGGTATGAACAGACCAATCGGTGATGGTGTTTAGCAATGACAACAACAATATTTCACAACAGCAAGGTCCAGGCGTCTCTCCTCGGCAACGATCCCTCTCACTGGCAGCTTTCTCCTCTCCCTGGCGTTATCTTCAGTAGGAAAAGTGTCGAACAGCAACGCAAATCCTCTCCTTCAACCCCAGTGAATCAGCAAAATCAGGGGGCCTTCATGACTTAGTGACGAGGCAATAAATTTGATACTCCAATGGTGGCGGGAAGGCAACCAAGAGAGGCATGAGCTTTGTCTAGGATGAAGGCAGCAAAGTTCCAACTCCAGCTCTCCTCCTTGGCTCAAACCTAAATAGAGTGGCGGTAGGCAAGTCTCCTAGACGATGTGCGGCGATCGGCAACTTTTGAAAAATAGCAACGTCTCAGCAAGGTGTGTCTCCCTTCCTTCCACAGCAAAGATAGGGTTTCAGCTATGGCTGCGGTGCAAAACTTGAACCTGCAAAAGAATAAAACTCACTTGAAATCTTCATTTCTTCACTGGCTCTGGCAACGTATCAGGACATTGAGGGAAACTCCATTGATGGTTAGTGTCAACTGGGTGTTGGCGAGGGTCACCAGCGTAGCATCTCTGGTGAGGGGCTCCTCCCTCAGGCTTCACTTCTGTCTTCCCTTTTTCTTGTTTTCTTCTCTTCTGCAAAAACTTTTTTTCTTTAACATACGATCCCCCCCCTTCTAGTACGTCGGGTCTGCTTTTTATAGAATTTCTAAGACTTCTTCTGTTCCGTGATTACGGGCGTGTCATCATCACCCACAATTATTTTCCTCAGAAATTCCCTCCGACAATTTTAAACGAGCAAGACCTTTTCTTTGTAGAGTTGATGTCATTAGCAGATAAATACAAAATCTTAGAAAATATTCACGTAACCAGATAAATACAAATCTTAAAAATTATCCATGTATCCGGATAAATACAAATCTTGTGCAAACATTTATATATATATATATATATATATATATATATATATATATACACACACATTATTTCTTTCAAAATAACTAAACAGAGTCAAAATAATTTAGATGGCAGTTCACGCAATGTCATGATAGATTAGATTAGTAGTTATCTATCCATTCTACATATCTATCTATTAATAATATAAAAGGTGGCTTTTGCCATGTGACAAGTCCATAATTTTTAAATATTTTTCTTAAATTTAGAAAATTTTAGAAGGAAAGTATTCTTGACCATTACATTAGTATAACAACTTGGATTAGATCTTTAAGATTCTATTTTAACTATAAATATGGATTATGTTTCTTATTATGATTGTTAGATTATTATAATTGCCCATATTAAATCTATAAGAATATTAATTTAATTATAATTATGAATTATCTCTTATCTGACATTGCTTCCATCAAGCCCCCTTCCTTTATTAAAAAATTAAAAAAATACACTAAATTATAAAATATCTGATAACTCATGTGATTAATTAATTGTTCATTTTTAGAATTGTGGTAAATTTTTTTTATAAAAAATTCAAAATTTAAAAAATTGAAATATTATAATTTATTATATGTTTTTGGAGTTTAAAATTATATACAGATTATAATAATAAAATCATTATAATGAAAATTTCATTAAAAACCACTTAGTAGAAGTGAGATTTACATGTCAACGCATTATACAATTGGATAACTAATTGATGAAAAACTAATATTTTTATCATGAGTTACTTTATTCAAAATAATTATATGTGAAGTCTGTGTAATCTGTGGGTTATAATGTTAGTACTAATGTATAAAATAGAGGACTTTTAATATGGTGCTACCACATGTTATGTAATTATTTTACAATATTACTCTTTATTATTATTAGTAAAAATTTTACTTTTTTATTATAATTAGAATTTGTTTCAAATCTTTAAATAGTTACTTTTTTATTATAATTAGGATATTTTTTGTCACATGTACTGCCACATGTCATCTAATTGCTTCAAAATATAACTCTTTATTTCCTATTAGTAAAAAAATATTTTTTTATTGTAATTAAGATTTGTTTTGCCCCCTCTCAACTAATTATTTTATAATATTATCATTTTATTTCTTATTACTAAAAGTATTACTTTCTATTGTAATTATAATTTATTTGGAATTCTTTAATACTTTTCTATTGTAATTAGGATTTATTTTGCTTTTCATTATATTTAGAATCTATTTTGAATCCTTTAAGCATACATCGTACAGGCTAGCGGCTAGTTAATATATAATAAAAAAATAAAACAAATTATTATATTCTATCTTCTTATTCAATGAAGGCCTATCTTGAAAATGGGAATCGATTGAAATGTACCTCTTATTATAAACTATCTCAAATGAGGAATATTAATGAATGAAATTGATGTCCATCTATAATGTTATGCCACGGTTATTGGCCTGTAGTCCAGATTTTTACTAGTGAACCTGAGTTGTCTATGGTGTGACATCTTGCCTATAGAGCAGTTGTTATGTTATGCAATGAGCATGGTGAATGTTGGCTGATCACAACATTTTCATCTATATAATCTAAGGGATTTTTAACTTTATATACATACAAGAAGTTGAGAATTGTGATAGTTAAGTTCCCCTCCTACCTTTCTGTGAAGTTCATTAAAAGGGAAGCATTAAGAAGCTCCTTCCTTGAGATTTTTTTACACCATACAAGAACAGAAGAAGCTCTCCCACACAAGCTTTGGACATGAATACAATCAGCATTCGTTTGAAACGGATAAAATGGAAGGCGAGGTAGGGAAAGCCAAAGAGGTTGATGAAGCTGTTGATTCATTCTAGTGATTATCATTTTAGTCTTATTGTTTTTTACAGGTGAAACATTATATTGCCTAAAGAGCAGTCCTTCCTTAATGGCCGCTTACAAATGTTTAGCTTTGGTTTATATTCCTTGTTAGTATATTCATTGTCATTCTTACATTAACATGGCTTTTCGTACTGTAACTAAATCTACCACATAAAATTTTTTATTTTTTATTTGGTGTATTTTCTGATATCTAATTAATTGTATGATAATGATGTTTCTTAATTCTGTTTCATGTAGTAGAAAAAACAAACTCTAATTAATAGAATTATCAATTTCATCACTATAAAATATCATTAGTCTTGTATTAAGTTTATATATACTTATAAATTCCCTTTGCTTTTTAGTTTTCTTTTGGGAAGAGGCCACGCCATTTTGCATTTTGAATTTTTTATTCTCATAATATTTTACCTCGAGTAATTTTAATGGCTAATCAAATTTATTTTCTCTTATTTATAGATTTCTGATAGTCGACCAATTAAAAAGGTACCAAATTCAGCAGCATCAATAAACATGCACTTCAATTGTATTAATTTCTTCATGTTTCATATGGTAAACTTAGCTGCCCATGCGATTGTAAGTTGGATTTAATTTGTTTAATAGAGATTATTCAAGCTAGAGTTGTGTTGAAAAACTAATCTCAATATAGAGTTGTGTTGAAAAACTTAGCAGTTGTTTCAGTAGATGGAAGGAAGACAATATATTTGTGTTGATCGCATATCTATGTTGTTCACTGTATAAAAATGGCTTACTGTCACGATAAATTTGTCACAACAGCATTATTTTTGCAATAAATTTGTCACGAATAATGCCACCAAAATACCGTGACAAAATTTTTATCCGTACGTATATTGTAGCAAATACTCGTGACAGATATTTGTCACGGCATACCATATCAAAGTTTAGACTTTGATTTTCGGCGGCGAAATTCGCGTCAACGACCAATTAAGTGTGAGGCTATAGTCATATTCTTATTCTATGATCAATTAATTATTTTGTTGCATTAATATGTTCTTTTTCTATAAATAAAATTAATTACAACCAATTATCAGATTGGACTTTTTATACTTGCAGCCACTAAGGACTTAGTGTTGACATAACAATATTGGTTCCTTATAACCTCAGTTTTGGGGGTTGTAGTACATATGCTAGTAATTTAAGATTAACAAGTAGCTCTAATCAATAATCAATTAACAAGTAGCCCAGCTAATTTAATAATTAGCTGGGCTGCATTACATTAACCTTCTTCCCCTCGCAATATGCTAAAAATTTGGTATTGATTCAATAGTGTTTAACTGGTTATTATAATTTATAGCGTAATCACTAGTTCTTATTTTGTACACTTATTGATGGTGTGTATATAGGCATCAACTTCAATCTCAATGGTGACATTTGTTGAACTTTGGCTTGGATATCATTAATTAGTTTTAGGCCAAATGAGCCCCCAAAGGAGACTTCTAACCCAACAATTATTTCTCTTACACATCATACCACTTAAATCATCTCTCTCACTTACCACATGCTACCCCTACTACAAGAGAATCTGATTTGCGCTACATTTTGGGCCTCCCAAAAGGGATATATAATAGGTTTCACCGGTATCTTTTAATCCAAAAGATAGCTTAAAGAATATGACTTTCCTATTAACCTATATAGTCACCAGTCACCTCTAAATATTATATAGGATAAACCTAATAATTCTCCCCTTCATACATCATACCACCCGAATTACCTAGCAATTCTCTACCTCACATATCATATTGTCTGAATCATCTCCCCCTTACCATATGAAACTCCAATTCGGATTCGTTATCATGTGAATCATCTCCTCTTCACCATGGGCTCACATATTATAGTGTAATTTCGAGAGACTCTAATTTAGGTTTGCCGACATACCCAACGGCCCAATTGACCCTTAAAAGAGACTTCCAACAAGTTTTACGATACTCTCTTAATCTAAAAGTTAGCTTAAGGAATAAAATTTTCTCGTTAGCTTATATATAAGTCATTAATCACCTCCAAATATGACGTGTGATAAACCCAACAATTAGTGCCTTGTACAGTGACTTTTAGCTACCATCTAATTAGACTTTAATCTTCATTAAATGTATTATCCTTATATTCTCATTATTTGTTAATTAAATTAATATTATTTTCAGGGGATATTTGAGACTATACTTGCCCTTCCGATAACTATGGTTTATTACATTGTCCTTGGAATCTTATGATCAACTAGTATTAATCAAGCTGCGTTGGACAAGAAAAAAATTAAGTATTTATCAAGCTGCTTTGATACTGATTAATATACAACGATTAGTAATGCCTTTGAAGTAATTGGATTTTTACCTGACTCAGATACAAGTTGTTAAAACATTGATCCAACAAATTGGAAATCTTAAGCCTGGAGAGTTGGTAATTTGGAAGACAATTTTTTGGCTCTTACTTAAGATTATTGTCAATTTCATATGCTCGAAAACTAAATTCCCATCCACTTTGGTAATATTCCCAAATTACATCACTAATGTTTACTTAAATTAAGTCCATCCCTGGAAAACGGGGCAGTACCATCAATTTTTTTTTTAGAAAAGACTAAATTTAATGGTGAAAAGATTTACCATCAAAGTCAGCATTTTCACTGGTGAAGCTCAACGTCAGCGCGTATTTGACGATCAATTCACCGTCAAACTTAATGGTAATATTTCTCGTGGTGCAATACCCAGTACACTAGGAAAAAATAGTCTTTCACGACTACAAAATACACTAACGGGATAATCTATTTTTTATTAATAAAAAAAAAATTCAATACTAATCTGATATTAAAAATACAAAAATCAACTAATTAAAATACAAGAAAAATTTTAAAAATAATAAAAATATCTATGGTAGAGGGTCATGAATTTAAATTTGTTAACTTTAATTTTTTAAAAAGAACGAAAAAAATACCATAAAAGGTTCAAATCTCGCTAATTTTAATTTTTAAAAAAAATAATAAAAATACATTTAACAATAGAAAGTCATGAGTTCGAACCCACTAACTTTAATTCTTAATTTTTTATTAATAAGAATTTGTTTAATTATCTTTAAAAAATAATAAAAATAAATAAATAATTATAATTCATCATTTTATTCAAAAAAACAATCTTTAAAGTCAATCATTGTCTATATCATTATTCAATAAAAACTTATACATAAATAAGTCTTGCATAACGTGACATCTGACCCAATACATTACAAAATTCCTTGGTCAAAAGCCTTCCTTTCGTGCACTTTGTAACTTGGGAGCACGAGTCTCGTTTGCAAGAAAGTTTACACGGCCAAAAATGCAAGCTCTGATCGTAGCTAGTCCCTTATAATGTATACAACACCTTTTGCGCTCTTTAGTTAACAAAAAAACTTGATATCTGATTTCTTTGATCTTAGTTAGAGCATTGTCTTTTGATGCATCTTCAATGTTCAATGGATATGTTGGGGAAGAAAAAAGATAGATATAGTGCATGTGGCTTGTCCCCTTTACAAGCTATGGTTGAGGGGCGTCCACAACAACACGAAGGAACCTGCATTTTCCCTCTTCAACCATATGGCGGTGTGCCATCTTCTCCTTTCATCTTCCGCTCCTGACCATTGTTTTTATTTTGAATGAACCAATCTGAGAGCGCGTTTGTCTGGAATCTAGTCGACCCATGTTGTGATCTATTTGAAGTAGCTTCTAGTTCTCAAATACTATACTCTACTCAATCATTAAATCAGAATTTGTTAACTTCTTCTATCACTGGCCCAGCTACTAGCAGAAATTGTTGCAGGAAGTTAATGACCACCCGGTATGAAGTTCAACCGTCTAATTAACAATCTTTGTCCCAATAAAAATCTGGCCGAGCACAGCTTGATTGGTAGAGATGATTTAATTATTTTCTTTTGGGACCTAAACATATAATATATTATCTTCAATTGGCTCAATGTTAGACTTGAGAAAAGCTTGGTTCGATGCCAAATTTAGTGATCAGTTTAGACTTATGTATAGTGAAATTGGTTCAACTCGAAGTTTGGTCTTTTACGTGTAAAAAGAAAATTAATTTATATATGGGTATGGGATTTTCTTGGGGGAATTTAATTAAAATAGCAAAAGGGCATAATGATGTAAATTACAATTGGGACAATTTGACTTTTATAATAAAACTTCAAGCATAAATTATTCAAAACAATAGTATTAATATATCAAATCAATTAGAATATTGATAAACATGGCTCACACTCGAAATCCAAATTGGAGTTCAAACAAAACACAACTAGACTTGACTCAATCGATGTACAACCCTTGCCGGCATATATCAGATAATACAAATATTATCTAGATAATACAAATATTATCTAAGATATTTAGAGGTCGGCTCAAATAGTGATAAATATATTGATTCTTAAACAGTTGACAAGAAGGTTGTCGAGAGTAATTGACAGTCGCTAACTGCCCACTCAGCTTGTGGCCTTGAATTTCATACTGGGCAAAAAATATTAGTCGGCAGAACTCTTACTGTCATGTCTCCTTAAGAGAAGGAAACATCTCACGTTCTCTAGAACGGGAATGGCTCCATACTCCAATAATTCATTAACTATCTTCACAAAAAGATATTATTTATGAGATTGTTTAGAGTTTTAAAAGTTAAAACTAGATCATGAATTGATTAATTGAAGCTTTCATAATTAGGCAGCCACTATTATGATCGGTGTTAACTATTTCACGCATCTAATGCAGTCTACAGTACACCTTAATGCATGGTAGTTGCCACATTATAACACGCTTCACTAATCCTGCCCGATTCTTCCAAAACGCTCTATCATGGGTCTTGGGTTTTGGGTACATCTAAAAATGACTAGCCATTGTAAAATATTTACATCCCATCCCATAAAATATTTATAACTTGGAACATTACAAACCTATTTCCGATATTATAGGCTTGTAACATTTCACCGCACTCTGGCTTCACCATCCCCGATGCCCATTCTAGAAAGCTCATACTTTAGGCGGCTCCCACACCGATTTTATGGGTGTTGTTGCCCTCGGCACCGAGTAATCTTTTTTACCTTTCGGAGGCAGGCAATGAGTGGAAACATGGGTTGGTTTTGATACCATTAGTCCTGGGTACATTTATCTCAGATAATATTAACTTCGAATCTCGCAACATGGGGCTAAGACCGGAAACAATAAAAACCAATGTCTAGTAGCTAGGGATGTTTCCATCATGGCGTCTATGAAGAGTCCAACCAAGTCTCAAGAGTTGTAACTACTCTGCGAGTGCCACAACATGTAACTCTGTAAGATTTGGATACTGTACTTTCTACCTACTAGTCGGTGGTTGCCCATTGCATGAAATGAAGGAGATAATTAAGACAACATGCTGGCTTTGCTCTACTCAAATCTAACTTAGCATACAGTCGGAATGCAAGCAACTTCAAGTCCTATTTCTTTTCCAACGAAATCTTGCTACCAAGATTTGGTCTTACCAGGTAAAGCTTTCTGACAATAATATTTTCTCCATAAACTGTGTTCCCCTCGTACAGATACAATATATTCACAGCTTCAAATGGCATGCATAACACTGCACATGGGAAATAAGGACAGACATAAGCTGAATAAACTTCTCTGTTTCACAAGATTTTCTTTGAACATGAAGAGGCAAGAGCTGTCATATATATATTTTGCTGACTTTGGTGATATCTTATTACTTTCTGGTCATATAATATAATGATAAAAGAGATACTCCCCTAATAGCCATGTGGCACAAAGTCAAGAGTTATTATCATTGTTTGTTTCTCATTGGGCTCTACTGCTCTTTTCTACCAATAATTGAATTCCTTAATGGACTACGACAGTGCAGTTTGCAAGAAGGCATGTTGCTCTAAACTTCTCTTTATAAGTCCGACATTTCTCTTCACTCATACACTTCACTGCTTCCATCACTACCTACATTTCCTGTTTTTATTCTGGTTTGAGTTTTTGATCTTTTCATGAGCAGCAACATGTTACAGATGAAGATAGATCAAAGAATAGACATCGACCCGCCATTGGCCGATCATTTCTGTAATATGTTCCAAGGTTGCAATGAAAATGGACGCTCTAGTGACAGAGTAAGAGAGGGTGAACTCCCACTTATAGACCTTGGACCTCTATGGAGAGAAGACAAGGCTGGGAAAGAGTTATGTGAATCACAAATAGTGAAGGCAGCATCTGAATGGGGCTTCTTTCAGGTTGTGAACCATGGCATGAATCCAGAGCTGTTGCAAGAGATGAAAAGAGAGCAAGTTAAACTGTTCGAGCAACCCTTCGAGAAGAAGGCCAGTTGCAGGCTCTTGAATGACTCTTACAGGTGGGGGACTCCAACAGCTACATCCATGAGGCAGTTTTCGTGGTCTGAAGCCTTCCATGTTCCTCTAGCCATGATTTTCAACCAAGGTTGCTGCTATGGCGAATACCATTCTCTGAGGTAAGCTGCTTCACTCTAAGAATCACTGTATTTGATGATTGTTTATTTTATAATAGTAAAAGCCTAGTTGTTCCTGCTTTCCCATATTCAATTGGGTCATCAATGACAATTTTCACTGTTGGCGCAACCTACCCACATTCTATCTCCCACTACATACAAATACAGTGACTGGATGTGATTGCCAATGCCAAAACCTGATTTACCTCGCAGTTTGTATATATATGAATCGCAATTTTTACAGTCTGATCACTACACTTTGATCTAACTGATAGCTGAAATGTCCCTTCATGCATACTACTTTTTACCGTCGTTAACAACTTGACAACTGGCAAACTCAACCGTATCATCTAGTATACAGTAGCTTCAATGATCCCTTCAATAATGGGGGGCATAAAATCTAAATCTAACATGTCTGCCCATTTATGGCTTACTTGGTTCACCTCAGTTCACATCAAGAATGCCAATTTAGGCCATTACCCATATATACTGTTTGAAACATTTCAACCTGTGGCTTTCACTTACAGAGAGGTGATGGAGAGGTTCGCAACAACCATGTCAACTATAGCCAGACTTCTAGCCGGGGTATTGGCAAAGAACATGCACCAGCAAAAGCAGTTCTTTGACAAGAACTGCAGTGAAAACACATGCTTCCTCCGGCTCAACAGATACCCACCATGCACTCTTTCGCCGGAGGTTTATGGCCTGGTGCCCCACACAGACAGCGACTTCCTCACAATAGTTCATCAAGATCATGTGGGTGGCCTGCAATTGATGAAAGATTCCAGATGGGTCGCAGTGAAACCCAATCCCAGTGCCTTCATAGTCAATATTGGCGACCTCTTCCAGGTGAACATGTGGAGAATATTCTCACCATTATAGTGTTCTTTACACCAAACAATATTAATTTAGACAAACATGCCTGCTTTTGCTTGAAAGGGATTGAACTAGAGCCCCATTCGGATGGACTATGATTTGTTTTGTTTACACATTGGGTCATCAGAACTGCGGCCAGAAAGATAAAAACAAAAGTACATGTGGCAAAATATGTTAATGAACGATAAAGAGTGTGGATTCCATAACCTCTTGATACAATTGAACTGCCAGCATCTGTAGGCCAGTTTTGGTCTCTACTATTTCCTCTGAGAAGAACCATTTTTCCACGTCCCAGCACAAAACCAAGTCTGAATATTTTATTTTACTGAACGACAACTGATATGAATGATTCATTACTGTCAATGTAGGCATGGAGCAATGGAGCATACAAAAGCGTAGAGCACATGGTGATGGCTGACAAAAAGATGGAGAGATATTCCATTGCCTATTTCCTTTGTCCGTCGTATGACACTACCATCAAGAGCTGCGTACAGCCTTCTCTTTACAAGAGCTTCACCTTCGGGGAATTCAGGAAGCAAGTGCAAGAGGATGTCAAGAAGTACGGCCATAAAGTTGGCCTCCCAAGATTTCTTCATACATAAAAAATACTATATATTCATATACAGAATCATATATGTATGTGCATGCATATATACACAAAATTGACGTGTAGTACGCATGTATATATATGTAATTCGAGACAGAAAAATAAGATTCAATCGATAGTTATCTGACTTGATCCATCCTTAATTAGTACATCAGCAAATTCATTGGTCTAGGTGTATTTTGTGCTTATCAGATAGAGATAAAGTAAAAAACAAAAGCACGCAATAAATTATCAGTATCCAAAACATCTCTATGTATGTGCACAAGCTATTATCAAGTAGAGCAAGTTATATAAAAGTCCAATTTCATTTACATGCAATAAAAACTTATAAAATTTATATATATATATATCTGACAGAGGGAGCACAAACCTTATCCGAGGAGCACGGTCACTTTGTCTCGTAATATGCAATGTTTTCTCTGTTCTTCACATGAAAACAGAGCTGCCACCCTTTACATTCGCAATAATCACGGGCTCACAACCATTTCTGCCGTCACAGTTTGCAAAAAACAACCATGCACCTACAAATGAAGTTTAAGAAATTAATTTACCATGAAAGCCAGTAACTATATATTTCTTCAGAGTAAGAAAATGTTCTCCATGATGCCAAAAATTACATGCACTAACAAGAGCTTGGCTACAAAATCAAGGGAGAAATAAAAAACAAGAGAACTGAGAGTTGAAAAATAAGCACTTTATTATTAATTTAAAAATGTCAGCCCAATATCATGATTATGGTCTTCTTCTTCTTTTTCATGTAGAATGTTAACTCTCGCCAACTAAATAAAGACGATTAATAATATCTCTAGCAATGTATCATCTAACTCAAATCGACGTATTAAATAAAGAACTCCATTCCCATCTAACAATGACCGACCAACACAAGTTAATTTGAAAGATTCGCTGCAACAATGACGACGAACGACGAAGGATGAGTCGGCGGCAATGACGACGAGACGGTAGTCGATGGCACCGAAACCAGGGTCGGTGGGAGACCCTGCTGGCAAAAAATGGAGAGGTTGGTCGGCGGTGGTGCCGCCGAAGCATCGGTCGGCCGGCGACACGACCGGTCGAGGGACACGGACCATGCTCCCTTTGACTTTTCAACATGCAAAGATGGGATTTGGTTCGGTTTTGTTTTTAAAATTTTCGGATTCCAAATTCGGGCTCATTAAATTTAAAATAAAATAATTATTATTTACATACTTTTAATATTTTATATAAAAATATTACAAAAAAATATTTTAAGCCAGTAGAAAGTCTTCGACTATGAATATAACAAAAAAGTTCACGATAAAATATTTGGTTTCGAAATAAATTAGTTTGGTTTTTGGTTGACCGATGGAGAAATCGAGTTCACAATTAATATTTTGGTCTAGAACCAAACTAAACCAAACCAAAATAAATAAAATTTTTAAAACAAGTTTAAAACATATATTTTATTTTAATTATCATAATATTATAATACTTTTATGATGAATTTTATTTGTTTAATATGATATATATATATATATATTTAAAATTACTTATTAAATAATTATGTCCATTAAAATAATAATACAATTTTAATTGAACAATTAAATAAATTTATTTTTTATAACTTGTTATTTAATTCAATCATTCAGTGACCAAATAGACCAAGCCAAAATATTTTAGTTTGATTTGATTTGATTTTGGGGCTAATTTGGCTCGATTTTCAGGCCACCGTAAGTAATTCACTTAATTCGGTTCCACTGGTTGTGAACACAATGCTCACCCCTACCCAAAAAGCTTGACTTGGCCCTTAGGTACAAGTGACCACCTCCACAGACTAGCACAGATTTGACAGAGTGGTTAATCTCCAAATTTCATAAACCAAATTTAAAATATAAGATTTAACGTTTGAGTATCATTTTCACACAATTTCTAGTACACTGGCCCTCATCATAAATTTTTGTTCAAGTTTATTCTCATAAAATTTACTAGTTTTTATTCAAGGTCTATTTAGTTGTCGTGAAATTGCATGAAAAATATAAAATTTTGAAATAAAAATTTTTCATGTGTTAGGATGTTTTGAAATTTATTCAAACAAAATTTTAACTTTAAGTTAAATAAGCTTACGTAAACATTTTATAAAATAACATTTTTTATAAAAAAATAAGAAATTAGCAAAAATTTTAGAATCCACGTGCACATAAAAAGAAATATTTTATTTTTATTTTATTTTCCTACTATCTAAACATGTAAAGAAAATTTTTAAGATTTTCATGTTAGTTCATTTCATTGCATTTTTATTTCTTATAATTTATTTCTTTAAATTATTTTTATATTAACCAAATAGACCTTATAGGAAAAAAATTCTAATAAATTACAAAAGCATTCGGTAAATTATCTCAAGAAAAAAATATTATCCCTAAATAGATGCCGAACTGGCTTGATCTTAGCCGAACATAGACTCAGAGTTAAGTGAATTCATGGACTTGCATAGACGATAGCTACAATCCCCATCAACAAAAAAGACCATTTATAGAGACCAAACATTGACAAAGCTGAAACATGTGATCATCCATCTACCAGCCTCATGAAACACAAATTGGTTAACAACTCTATTCGTACATAAAATACTGCTCCAAGCTGAATGATATTTCAACATTTGGGATGTTGCTGGTTAGTTCCATGGTGCCAATGTAAAGTTGGCGTCTGACGAATCGCTGAAGTATAATAGTTCAAGAAGACAGACATTCATGAGGAGGAGCTTAAGGTTTTATTTTTGGGGACATACAAACTAACCGCACGAGAGAACTTACAGAAAGCATTGAGACAATTTCAGAGCTTGAATCAATATGCCAATCTGATTCCAACTGCCGAACAAAAGATATTCTTCCTTGATCAGTACTGCAAAATAGAACCTGTACAGCAATTCTGGTATTAGATATGCAAGTCAGAGTACAGTACACTAAGTGTCTTATTGTAGCTATTTTGATTGCTAAACTAAGTTTTTGCATTTGATCTCTGACTGGATCTGTTTATTCACAAATTGAATGAAAATGAACACAAAAAATAGTCTAACGGTATGACAGCATGTTTCACCATTCCATATTTCACTACTTTGTACTTTTTAAGAAGTCCAATCAGGTGAAGCCAGCTGCACGTGCAATTTTAATTACAAAAGAAAATTTTTTGAACGCCACATCACCTTGTCTTTAAGCAGGCCACCAGCTTCAAAAAGTCCAGCATTCTCCAAAGCTGATAAAGCTCTTGCCTAGGAACATCGAATAATCATCAGGATTACAAAAAAAAAAAAAAAAAAAAACTCAACTCTGGGATCTTACACGGGCAGCATATGTTCCACACCTAATTAGATTTGTCGTGGAAATATATCTAGAGCAGTACATACCTCACTTTCATCATCTAGAACAGTTTCCATCAAGTACAAATCACAATGTTTTGCAATCTCCAAAAGTACTTCAACAACAGAGGGTCTCATTGACGCATGTTTCTACACAAAATATAGAGCAAAACACTCAGACTTGACAATGAAAAGTGTAAAGAAGATGCACAAATGAACAAACATATTACCTGAAGCTCCTCAGGAGTATTTTCCTCAAAAACCACACCAAGCAGTCGACAAGTCATCTACAATGAAGGAAAAAGAAGTTAGTAAGATGAAATGCAAACTATAAAGAAGGTAATCACAACAAGCAGTTTGTGGTCCATACTATGACATGCCATTGTTGGAACAAAATATACTTTCTGTAGAAGAGCGCCATTTTCAAGTTCTCTCTATAAGAAAGACCTTCAAAAATATCAACTCTATACTATTAAATTTGTTAGGGTACAAAACATGCTATCCAACTTCAATAGAGAAAAATCTGTTGGTTCAGAGAAACGTTTAGCACCTTTTTTACGTTGCCAAAAAAGTCACCTTTTGATCCTATTCATTCCCTAATAATTACAAACTCTAACATACCAAAATTCCATTCACCAATGCAATATAAGTTCTAAATTGACAAAATAATGGGGTAGACTGCAGAGAAAGGAATACTATTTCCGACATCCATGTAAAGTTCAATTAAAATTCACTTAATCATGACAAAAACAAACTGCATGAAAAAACACCTTGATCAATGTTAACAAGCAGAGACAATACCTTCCTGATTCCTTTTAGTTTATTTCCCACACTAAGCTGAAGACTGGGCTGAGATAGGAGTTAGAGAAAAGGTTTCGTCAAAGTCATTTACAAAATCAGAGCGGTTCACAATTCAAACTGAAAAAATATTCACCTTATATTGAGACAGGAGCTCACTGGGAGAACTAGTACCGACTAGCAAATTCTCCTCAGCAGTGGAATCAGCAGCAGATGAATGAGGAAAGTGGTTGGTGGTGGCAGCAGGGGAACGCAATTGTCTACCTCCAGTTATGCGTTTTCCCTTTGGAAATCTGAAAAACTTCCATGTGAAAGCTACCGCAATAGCGAAGCCCGCCAATGTTCCAAGTGAACCAGCACTCTAAACAATCAGGATAACCAAACATTACAACCGATCTTTCAAATTGCACTTTTCACAACCTTGTTCACAGTTATACAACACATTGTCCCTAATTTAATAATAAAAATAAAAAAATTGCCACTTTCTCTACAGACATGAACTTGTTAAACAGCTAATAACAAATTCTTCAATCCAAGTTCAAACTATTCTCCATCCACACAAACTCATTCCCTACAAACAGATACAATAGCGAATATTGTGGAGTATCCCATAATGCAACATAAAGTTTAAAAGGCCATGAAAAAGTAGCTAACAATAGCAAAACCCCACCAAAGTTCCAAGTGAACCAGCACTCTAATCAGTCAGGATAGCTAAACATTACGACCTATGATTGGAATTGCACATTGCGCAACCTTATTTACAGTTCCACCGCATCATCCTCAAAAAAAGATCCAAACCCTCCATGTTTCTACAGACACCACAATGTCAAACGGCTAATAACAAATTCTTCAATCCAATTTCAATCGTTATTATAGACATACCATATTCATATCATTCTCCATCTATACAAACTTAATAATTTCAGACATACTAAATTCAAATTTTAGAATATGATAATCTATCTCATAATGAAAAAAATCTTCTTATATAAACATGTCTATGTGTGGCAGCAGCTCACAAGGTAGGATCATAATTCATCAAAAATATTATCCTAGAACGAAATAATTAAAAAAAAAACAGACCCAATAAATTAGGGAGTGGGAGGTGCACCTTATGGTTGAGCAGAAGCATGACGGCATGAGAAGCGGTGCGGTGGAACTGGATAGCCAATCTTGCAACGATGTCTGCCGCCCGCTCCCACAAGTATTCCGCCATACGTGGATGATGATCAGATAAACTGATTCAGATTGATGGGTTGCAGAGAATCGGAGGGAAGGAGCGGTGGAGAAGGAAAGGTCGCAACTTTTCTTTTGGTCACGAAAAAGTAAATAATTCGACAACTTCCTTACATGGGGGGGGAGAGTAGAAAAATGTGACAGAAGGGGAAGATATGATGATTCATGATTCTTATATTCGACTATAATGTTTTTTTTTATAAAAGTGAAAATCTGAGAGACATGATTATTATTTCGATTATTGTTTTAAGAGCTTTCTACCAGAAAAGTAAGTGAGAGCAGTTTTTCATATTTCCAGGTGAACGGCAAAAAGGAAAAAAAATTGTCTAAACTACCCTCAATTTTAAAAAGTAAAATATATTAAAAAAACCTTTTTTTTATATTATAAAGGGGT
>JAVDBV010085559.1:17847-38563 GCA_032619315.1 Piper longum | reverse complement strand
TATATATATATATATATATATATATATATATTGATCTAGAATGTGAATTGAGTGGTCCTTGAGGTGAAATTTATGTAAACAATGTTTTGCGAAAAATGATTTAGCTTCAAGCCAATTTGTCCTTTCAATTTTAAGCCTACCCATGTTTTTTTTGTCACCATGTGTGACGAATCACCCCAATTTTACAAATGGACCGAGCACCACTTTTAGTCCGACAACCCAAACCCCAATAAAATTATACATAGAATAATTAAAAACTAGCAACCATGCAATAAATAAATATTAATGAATCAAATTTAATAATAAGCTATAAGAATTAAAAAATAAATTTATATGTCATTAATTGCAACCAATATAAATTATTCCAACTAATATAATATTTCTAGTAATACATTAGAGTCAAGTCAATTCTACCCCTCTATGCTATTATATAATAACTTAGTAATAAGGTCAACTTAAAGCCATTATACCGCATTCTCTAGAACTCCATTTTGCCTGATTTTTCTTTTGTTGAATTCTTTAGAACGTCTAATTTCTTATCCTAAAATTTCAGAGTTTCCTCATATCTCTAATTGTATTACTAGAGATATGAATTTTTAAAAATAATGTATCAATTCTATCGAAATCTCTAACTTATGCGAATTTTCTTGGATCATATTTATTCTATTTCAGAATTAAAGATTTTATTTGTTAGTTAATATTCAATATAAACCTGAATAACATTCTCACTTAATTATATATTTGATCTAACCCTTTCTGTTAATTTATTTATTTTAAAAGATAATCACATAAAAATTTGTCTCTACCTAAGATATGACACTGTGATTTTTACTGTTGTTCTTGTTGTGCTTTGATTATCCCATGAGCTTAGGGCCTTTTATTTTGCTTCATCCCTGAAAATTATTAGGTGTCCTACTTCTAGGTATTTTGATCTTTCAAAGTTGAGTTGACCAAATTATTTGTGGAGATTTACTATATTTGAAGGAGAGTTATGTTTTGAGGGTATGTCGTAATATTCATATCATATATGTTGGGAAAAAAAATAAGAAAAATATTTGACCTTAAAAAAGTGGATATGGGCCTAAGTTGGGAGTTATTTTAATTTCCTTCACTTCGCAGGGGCATTGCCGCAATGGTCACCTTGTTGTTGCCAGAGCCTTGCCACTGCCTCGAAGGAGTACCACCAGAATTCATCCACCGCACTCCACTCATCACATTGTACTTGAGTAGAGGGTCACCAGTCGCCGAGAAGTTGTTGCCCCTAGCCAGGAAGAAGCCCACCTTTCCAAGCCTTGGAGCTGGAGCCTCACCTGCCCACTGTCGTTTCTACAATTGCCAAATGCTGCCAGCAAGGAGTCCTGCGAGGAGCACTGTTGCTAGAGCATAGTTGAGGATAGAAGATGGAGTGTTCCAACTCAATAAGACTGAGGATCACATCCTTTCCCTTGCCCTGCTTGTTATGATGCTTGGATGGAGCCATTGTTTGATCAAAAAATAGAGTAGAACATGGGAGAATTGAGAGTGAGTGGGGTTTGGAGATGGATGGAATGATTAAAGAAGGACAGGCAGTGGCCTCTTCTCCAAGGAACAAATCAATTCATAAAATTCCAAAAACATCCATCATTCGACCCTTTTCCCTCCTTTTATACACATTCAAACTTGTGCTATTACTGTTTTGCCCTTCCCTTACTAACTAACATAACTACCAATACATTTCAATTCCCTCATGTAGCTCATTACATTATTCATACCAAATACCTTCTCCCTAATTAAAACCTTGACCTCAAGGTTGTTCAAATCCATTAGCTACTCCGCCTTCTTGTATGAAACTGACAGGTGACTGCGTTTCCAGAATTGAAGGTTGAATTCTAATGTTTGCATTTACTGAAGCTTTGAGGTGAGAAATGTGAAATACATTATAAAGTTTACACTCTGGTGGTAACTGCATCTTGTACGAAACTGTTCGACAATTAGGAATGGACCATAAAATTTAGCAGCCAATTTTGTAATTCTCCTTGATCTTAAAGACGACTGCCTGTACTACTACAATTTGAGAAAAACTGATTGTCTTACCTGAAATTCCACATCTCTTCTTCTCAAATCATGGTGTTGTTTCATGCGCATTTGAGCATTCTTCAAGTTTTCAGTGAGCTCATATAGTAATTGATCTCTATTGCGCAACACCAGATCCACCTCACCTGATTTTGCTATTTCAGTTGCATGTTATAAATTGCTTCGAAGGGACTTATGCAAATAGAGGACTTAAAACTGGTATTATAGCAAGATTCTGCCCAAGCCAACCATCTCACCCAAGTCTGCGGTTTGTAACCAGTAAAGCATCTCAAGTATTGTTCCAAGATTTTATTAACAGCCTCAATTTGTCCATCCGTCTGTGGATGATAAGTTGAACTGTAATTAAACGCTACCCCTTGTAATCTAAACAACTCATTCGAAAATTGACTTGTGAATATAACATGTTTATTACAAACGATGGAAGTTGGCATGCCATGAAGCTTAAAAATATTATCAAAGTATACTAGAGCAATGAAGTTTGCTGTAAGAGGATGGGTAATTGCCACGAAGTGACTGTATTTAGATAATCTGTCTACCACCACCGAAATGTGTCCTTACCTTGGCTTTTTGGCATTTCTGTGATGAAATCTATTGATACATTAGTCCAAATTTGTTTCGGTATTGACAATGGCTGCAATAAGCCAGCAAGTGTCAATGTGGAAGACTTGAATCTTTGACATACTTCACAATTTTTCACATGAGCTACCACATCTTGAACCATTCGAGACTTGTAAAAGATTGCTCTCAACCTTTTTAAGGTCTTTTGAATGCCCTCGTGTGTTCCATCATAAAACTCCTTGAGAATTGTGGGAATCAGCTCATTTGAAAGTCTAGATAAATTCTGTCCTTATAGAAAAGAATATCTTCTCTAATTAACCAATGTTGTAACAATTCTTTTGCAGCACACTTTCTCATTAATGACAGAATAACACCACTGGAAGTATATGCTTCCTTGATTTCTTCCAACCATCGTGGAATATGTGATGAAATTGCAGCCAACGACAACCCTGCATTACTTACAGGATCAGGATGAAATGCAGCTTGTTTTGATGTTTCTTCCCTCACTGGATTTTGCTCAACAGTTTGAGTTGTCTCAAATTGTCTTGAAAGAGAATCAGCCACCTTGTTTTCCTTGCCTGGTTTGTACTCTATGGTGAAATCATAACCTAAGAGCTTTGTTAACCATTTCTGTTGAGCCATTGTATGAATTGGTTGTTCCCATAAAAATTTCAAACTTGAGTGATCAGTTTTGACCATGAATGATCTTCCCAGCAAGTAATGTCTCCACCTCTGTACTGCCAACACTAAAGCCATCATTTTTTTTTCATAAGTTGACATGAAAATATGTCGACCATACAAAATCTTGCTATAAAAAGCAATAGGTTTGTTCTCTTGCATGAGAACTGCTCCAATGCCAACCCCAGTAGCATCACACTTAACCACAAATGGTAATGAAAAATTGGGCAATGCCAAAACTGGAGCATGTGTAAGGGCAATCTTCAATTTATGAAAGGAGCTTGCTGCCAATTGATTCCACTTAAACCATCCTTTTTAAGTAAATCTGAAAGAAGGGTTGCAATTGTGCCAAAATGGTTGATAAATTTCCTGTAATACCCAGCCAACCCTAAAAATCCCCTTACATTCTTTACAGATCGTGGAGTTAGCAAATTTTCAATTGCTGCAATTTTTTCCTTGTCAACACTCACCCCATCTTCTGAAATCATATGTCCTAAATATTGTATCTTCCTCATACCAAATTAACATTTTCCTTCCTTGCATGCAATTCATGAACTAACAACTTGTCCAAAGCTTGTTTAATGTGTTCCAAATGATCCTCCCAAGAACTACTATATATCATAATGTCATCAAAGAAAACTAAAATGAATTTCTTGAGGTAATCAACAAATACCTCATTCATCACTGCCTAAAAGGTAGAAGGTGCATTGGACAAGCCAAAAGGCATCACCTTAAACTCATAATGACCATGGTGTGTTCGAAATGTAGTCTTGTACACATCTCTCCCATGCATTCTGATTTGATGATATCCTGATCTTTGATCCAATTTTAAAAAATATGAAGAACCATGCAACTCATCAAGCAGTTCGTCAATGTTGGGAATTGGGAATTTATCCTTTATTGTAACTTTGTTAAAAGCTCTATAATTAATACACATTCGCCAACTACCATCTCTTTTCTTAACTAATAGCACAGATGACGAATAAGGACTTAATGTAGCCTGAATGAATCCTATTGCCATTAGATCCCTAACCTGCTTTTCCACTTCATTTTTCTGAAAATAGGGATACCTATAAGGTTTCACAGATACCGGAAATATCCCTTCCTTCAGTGTAATTCGATGATCTTGAACTCTTTTTGGAGGCAACTTCATAAGTATCTGAAATACAGAATCAAATTTATTCAGAATCTTGCTCTAACTGATTCAATTGTGACTATTGTAACAAACTCTCTTGCTACACTAAGTTAGTAGTTTCATTTTACTGCAAACTCATGTGTAATCCATGCTTCCTTTTCTTTAGATAATGTGTAATTTGCTTCTTATCATAAAGCTGGCTTCAAGGAATGTCCAATCCTTGTAACTCAACAATTTCTCGGTTATCATTGAAAGACATTGTTAGAGATTCAAAATTCCAAACGATGGATCTTAATGTTTTTAACCATTGTATTCCCAACACCACATCAAATTCCTCTAGTTGCACCACAAAAAAAATAAGATACTACCTTGTATTTTGGTAGATCCCATGTAATTCTTACACATATCCCCACGCAACTCATGTGGTCACCATTTACTATTTGCACCTTCAAGCTTCCCTTACTCTGAACTGGTATCCCTAATTTTTGCACCACCTTTTTATCCTGAATCAATGAGGACAGTAACTTGTTGTCCTCCTATTCTACCCAGCATCCTTATTGTGTTCAAAGTAGACATTCCAGTGAGGGCATTCAGAGATATAGCCAGCACTGTAGAATTAATTACAGCTTCAGAATTCTCATCACCACTAACTTCTTCATCTGAAAATTCTTCATCAGGCATCACTTCAATCCAAATTAATTTTTTACACTTGTGTCCAACAGTATACTTCTCATCACACTTGAAACAAAGTCCTAATTCCTTTCTTTCTTGCAGTTGTTTTACAATGAACTTCCTTTGTCTAGAGATGCGATTGTAATTGCTTTTACTAACCACATTTTCACCCTTATTACTTGTAGATGCTTCACTTTTCCTGCTCACAAATGAACTGTTATCACTACTCCATCTCGCTACTCTTCCCAAGTATTTGTTATCTCTAACAAACTTGTGCTTAATATGTTTAGCTAATCCCTAAGCATCTGACAGTGATGTCGGCTTTTGAGATTTCACTTCCATGCGTAACTGATCCTTAAGTCCACAAGTATAGCTGCTGATTTTTTGCTTTTCAGTCATGCTTCCAGCTCTAGTAGCTAATCTATTAAATGTAAGAGTATATTCCCTCACTGATGTGTCGTGCTTCAATCTCGTTAAATCTCCATATAAATCATCATACTTTGTAGGTCCAAACGGTAAATTCATTACCTCTTTTAGCTGATTTCAATCGAACTCCACTTGTTGTTCTTGGAACATATCAAACCAGATTTGTGCATCATCTTCCATATGAAAGCTTGTCAAATCCATCTTAAGATGTTCTTTGATCTTATTCAATTTGAAATATTTCTCACATCTGCTAAACCAAGGTATAAGATCTTTAGTTCCATCATACTTAGGAAAAGACATTTTAGATTCTTTTAGACAATCATCTTGCACATTCGAACCAATACATTCATTCACAGCTCTATTCATATTATTCGACTGCTTCTCACAGGCTTGATGAAGTGATGATCGTACCTGAATTATCCTTATCTGCAACAATTTTGTCAATAAACATCCTAGGAGTATCCACGTCAACATGTTCTTTTGTTCCATTAATAGGTTTATTCTCAATTTCATTTATAGAACTTAGTAATAAATCAAATTTTGCAGTCATTTCAGAAAAAATAGATAAGAGTTGAGATTGAACTTTCCTCATTTCTGCCATTTTAGTTGATCTAGGTGAAGAATCTCCTCCTCCCTCTTTCGGCTCTAATACTAATTTGGTGTGTTCCAACTCAATATCACTGAGGATCACATCTTTTCCCTTGCCCTACTTGTTATGCTGCTTGGATGGAGCCATTCTTTGATAAAAAAAAAAGAATAGAACAGGGAAGAATTGAAGTGAATGGGGTTTGGAAATGGATGGAAGGATAAAAGAAGAGCAAGCAGTGGCCTCTTCTCTAAGGAACAAAGTAATTCATAGAATTCCAAAAACATCCATCATTAGACCCTTTCGCCTCCTTTTATACACATTCAAATTTGTGTTATTACTATTTTGCCCTTCCTTTACTAACTAACATAACTGCCAATACATTTCAGTTCCCTCATGTAGCTCATTACATTATTCATACCAAAAACTTCCATAGCTGCTAGTCATCTACTTGTGATTGGAGGGCCATCATTATTGGAAGGAGGTCAGCCATAGCATTGTTGCTGCCGTCCATAGCCAAAGATCACGTAAGCAAGACATTGGTGGAGAAGAGCTGCTATTGGAGTCCTTACCGCCGCTTACAAGAGTTATCAACGTTATCCACTTCTGAAGTTGAGTTCGCCACCTGCCAGAAACCTATTGCTAGTCAGAGACGAGTCCAGCAAGCTGAAGAACATTGTGATGACTGAGGATGAAGAAAAATCTTGGTGGCCACTTAGTGTAGTCCGTTTCCGAGTCACCTGAGTGCTGCCCTACAAACAGCTGTTGCCTGCATGTTGTGATTATAGCCCGCAACCACTTAGCATCATGTTGTTCAAGTATTGTTGATTGCATGCAAAACTCGTGACTCGTCTACAACCCAACTTGTACCTGCCCAACTCAGAAGGCAGACCCATTCATCTCAGCTTATTTATTTGGCACGAACCAGTTTGCCTTAGTGCAATCCATCTCAAATGCAATTTGGTATTTATTTATATGCCTCTCTGATTTACATAAAACCCAGTGACCCATTGTTTTTATATATTCTGGATGCTGACGAGGCCTATTTCTATATTTGAAGATCAAAGATAGCTGAATTTAAAGCTTCAAGTTGGGCGTGCATTTCGAGGTAAACATAGGAGGGGCAAAAAAACCATTAACTCATGTAAGTTGTAAAAAATAAATAAATAATAGATTGTGAGTACTAATCTTACTCTGAGCTTATTCGAATAATTTTACGTTGAATCCTATGTAGAACCATGTAAAACAATTCTCTCAGTGTCCATCACTTTATTTTATTTTTGTACACTTGATTCATTGTTAATAGGTAACAGCGCCCTAATATGATCCCCATCCCACAAACTTCACTCATTTTTCGAGAATTGGCAGATTAATCGTTACTCAAACAAAATTAAAAATTTTTCTTAAGAATATATTGCATATATACTAGTTTTAACCATTTAAAATTTTCATCCCATTTACATTTTATTTTAAGCTAAATAAATAGAGATATTTAGTTTCTCCTAAAATTTATGTTGGTAAGTAGATATGGCTGCTTATGATGATCTGACTACCAGTTGTTGGGATTATCCCACATCGGTCATGGATGTTGTTGGTGACTTGTATATAGGCTAATGGGAAAACCTTATTCTTTGAGTTAATTTTTGGATTAAGAGAGACTCGTGACACCTATTGCGAGTTTCCTTTGGTTGTTTTAAATACCTTTTGGGGGCTCAAATGGCCCAACAGTGGTGTTGGAGCTTGGGTGGGAGCTGAAATGGCCCAACACTAGCGACCATTGGTTCGTGCATTGAAGACCAGATATGGCTACCAATAACATGTGATCTGAATTGACCATTGACACATTGACAACGCCATTTAGATTCGGTCACCCATTTTACTATGAAGTGATGTACATATTATATATGAAAAGCATGTAATCAATTAGTATTTAGAATTTTCTAAGACACTTCCACTAATAATTAATTTACAAATACCCATTCAATAGATAAAATCAAATTTATAGCTAGCATCAACAACGAGATACTACCATAGCACATCCATGTCTACCATGGTTACCAATGTGGATTTAGTTTAGATCTTGACCCATGGTGGACAGCCATATCTCATGGGAATGGGTGATTGAGGAGGATTGCCTTAAAAAACAAAGTGGATATGGTTTAGGTGCCGACTATTGCAAACATTTTCTTCTTGGATCTCGACCTTGTCTGCCAAAATTGGCAGTCAAATCTAATTGCTAGCCATGGTGGACAGCCATATCAACTCTTTTTTAATAAAATGGTTGTTAAAAAATTATGTTTTACTTAAAGTATGACATTTATTTAGGCAATCAAAATACAAATAAAAACTATAACATTATTTGAGAGTGTATATATCTCTAAATTTGGTTCTATTTCTATTGGTTAATGATGTTTTTTAAAGAGTTTTATTACATGTAGTAAATCTATGGCTACTTATTTTATTACATGAAGTAAATAACTAATTTTCACTTTTAATAACTATAAAAAATAGCTAGAAGTATCACTTTCATCACTTCCTAAGATTATAATACCCTTACTAGTGGAAGTGATTTTTTTTTCTTCCATAATATAGAAAGCTAAAATTTTGTATGGCAAGAAACCAAATATTATGACCATCAAAATAGGCTGGACCGTTAAATTAGGTTTGCCTGTGATCGGTCTTGGTATATGCCCGTTAAATTAGGGTTTAGCCAAATTGTATCATGTACATAAAACTCTATTAGGATACCATCCAATACATATTAATTAGCTCAAATTTGGTCATAAACATCTACTTACATTATAGGAAACCATATTACATATTTAATATAAATAAATTAAGAAACCTATTTCTAATAGGACCATACATTGTAACCTACGTGTAAAAATATATCGTATAGTCACTTTCATGTTCAAAACAAGGTGAAAGATTAACGACACACAAGATTTTTTTTTACGATGATTGAGAGAAACGTTTATTGAATAGATATTATTGTCAAATTCTACACGACAACTTCCCTGTTGAAAGATCTTGGATGCCGTCAAGGGGATGTAGAAGGGTCAATTGAAGTGGCTAGGGAAGAAAGAGTTGACGACGAGTGATGTGAGCTCGTGCCTCTAGAGGCTATTATATGGAGTGAATACATCCAACTACTCAAACGTAGTAATTATCTTTGGCCCAAGGAGGTGGAAGAGATGGAGCACAAAAACAACAGAGGGATCTTAGGGGTGGTGGTCGGAGATGACAAGCAATTGCCGAAGATGGATTTCATATAATGGAGTAGCCTTAAGGTGTTTATGTTGAGTGAAAGTGTGGGAAGAGTGAGAGGAATGAGCTTATCTCAAATAAAAGAGTTGAAATTTAGGTGTTTGTTTAGATAAGGCTACCATGAGAGGCTTGGCTTTGCCACCAAAACACAAGATGAGCTAGTTCATGGTTTTCTTAGTCTCTGATGATGTTATGGATGATCAATGGTTTTTGATAAAATTATCCAAAATCGGTTGTAATCCTTTTTTATTTTCCACGAATTTCATTCCCTTATGTGACGTCTCGACCATGACTTCTCAGATCCAAAATCGTAAGAAGAATAACCAAGAGAGAAAAAGGAAGTTTGCAGAAGAGGGATGATCTAATAGGAATAGAAGGAGTTGAAGTGAAGAATGGAAGGGTTGAGAGAAGAAGTAGTCGTAAAAGGAAAAGCGAACTTTATTTCTTAATTGAAAAATAGCATCAAGCTACTATTTGTAGTTCGTCAATATAGTATTCAAATTGAAAATACATATTTTGGGGAATATCACCTACCACTGTCTAAAATCAAACATTCAAGTTTTTAAAAGACAGTTAGTGCCTAGTCATATGCAAAATACCTAAATTAGCCTTTCTAGTTTCAACTATAATACCTAACTTCTTACTTAGTTATAATTCCTTCCTCCTTGAGATCTTCCTTACCCTTAAGGAAGGAACTGAATTGGCGTACCTATTTATTTGATTCAATTGATTCCAAAGTGGCAGAGGAAATTAGTAAATTAGTCCATTGCACGAATGCTTCTTTTACAAACTTATGCTCTCTGAATTGGAGGATGGCTTCTAGCACATGGTGGATCCAATGTAGAGAATATTATGTGGTTGGTAGCTTTATATTGATAGTGGTTTGGGCTCGTAATTTTTCCTTCAAGAGAGAAACATGTAAGACATCGTTAAATTTGAAAATTGAAGGTAGTTGCAGTTTATAGGCAATATGACCGATCAACCAAGAATGGACCAAAGTATCGAGGTGACAGTCTCGTGTGTTTGTTCAGTGTTGCTATCATCTGTTTGTAAGGATGAAGATGCGCAAAAACTCAATTTCCTAGTGTAAAGGATTTGTCTGTGCGGGGAGCATCATATAGCTATTTTTGTTGGTATTGGTAAAGGACTTATGAAGCTAGTAGGAGATGTTGTGGAAACCTTATGCACTTTGCATACTTCACAAGTCTGATTTATGTCTTTAACATGGTCTACCATTTTGTTCAAAAAAAGTACTACACTCAGCCTTAGTCCTTGGTAGGTTTTAGCAAAACCTTCGTGTATTCCAATCTGAAATTCAGTAACTATGGTGGGAATGAACTTTGAAGCATATGGTAAATAACTTCTGTTCTTGAAGTATATAACACTACCTTTATATTTCCATATTGAAGATAATTTTTTAACTTCAATGTTAGACATGATCTTCTGTATATTCCTAACTTCATCCCTGATAGTATCAAACCACACCAAATTAGGTTGAAAAATTGCAAGGAGAGAATTGTTCTCATAAACCCTGGAAAGTGCGTCAACATCTAAATTCTCTAATCCCTTTTTGTATTCTCTATTAAAATCACATCCCATTAATTTGTACAACTATCTTTGTTGGGCTACCAAGTGTATCTTTTGCAGCCATAAAACCTCAAACTTGCATGGTTTGTGTGAACGATAAATCATCTACAATGGAGATATTGTTGTCATAGCTCCATCAAAAGATTCTTCCCATGTAGTACATTGCTGAAATATGCTATCGATTGTCCTTGTTGTATCAATACTGCACTTATTCCTTTTTCGAATGCATCACACTCAACCTAGATAGGAAGTGAAAATTTTGGAAGAGTAAGCACAAGTCTACTAATTAGGGCATTCTATAAGGTATTAAATATAACCATAGTTGTTGGTGTCCACACAGACAAATCCTTCTTAAGCATGGAAGTAAGTGGTTTTACGATGGAGCCATAATGTTTGATGAATTTTCTGTAGTATCATGTAAGCCCTAAGATCCTCATAGCAACTTCAAAGATATTGGTTGTGGTCATTCCTTAGCAACAATTAATTTGCCAAAATCCATCGCTACTGTCCCTTTATTGATGATATGTACCAAATGGGAGATACTTAATTGAGCAAAAGAGCATCTGTCCATGTGAATAATGAATTTCTGTTGGTGCTATATCTCAAAAGTTGTCTATAAATGATTCATCTTGTTATACCAACAATTACAAAAGACTAAAATATCATAAAAAAAGACCAACAAAAATTAATGTAAGTATCTATCAAAAATCGAATTTATGATGAATTAAAAAATAGTTGGTGCATTTGTAAGGCCGAAGGGTATGACTACAAATTTTTAGTGATCTTTGTGTGTATGAAATGCAATTTTGTGCACATCTTATGGAGACATTCGTGTTTGGTGGTAACCAAAATGCAAATCTAACTTAATGAAAATTGAAGCAATAGATACTTCATCAACCAAATCTTCGATTAAAGGGATAGGAAATTTATGTTTAACTGTTTGTGCATTAAGAGACCTATAGTTGATGTACAACCTCCATTTCTATCCTTCTTTTTAACCAAAATGATCTGAGAAGATAAACTATTAGTGTTGTGTCTAATGATTACAATCTTCAACATCTCTTCAACTTGCTGATCAATCTTAGTTTTTAGGTTTGGAGATACTGGTAAGGTCGATGACCACTGAAATTGTGTTAGGTAGCAATGGTAATAAATGATCTTGTGTTCAATGAGGGGGCAAAGGTAATGGAGCATAGAAAATGTCGGAATATTGATTCAATAATTTTTGTAATCTTTGTCCATCATGAATTCGATTGCATTCTTCCTTGTCTTGAGAGACAATTGACAACAATACCAATATTATTCCATTATTCCATCTTTCTTTATTTTCTGATTCTTGTTTTTTAAATTTTCTGCATTGGTCTTTGTTGGAAGACATTTGAGACCTTTGAGAGTGTACTCTTGTTTCCCTTAAGTAAAAGTCATTTATAGCTTCTGGAAATCCCATAAAATGGGTTCTAGGCTTTGCAACCATTGGATGCCTAATACTACATCATACCCACACAATTGCAAGAGATGAAAATCTACAACAAGACTATACCCATGCACAATTTAAGTAATTTGATTGTAACTTCAGTGACTTTGTGATCCGGCTCTATTCACAATTACAACATTAATCTATTTGGAGTTATTTGGTATGATCTTCAATCTAGTTACTAGTGTGAATTACAAAAAAATATTAAAGTTTCTCGAATCAACCAATATATGTACTAGATGCTGTTGGAATAGGCCTTGAAGCTTCACAATTTTTGGATTACATTCTCTTGTATATGCATGTAGAAATAGCTTCAATAGATCTACTTCTGAAGGTTCGATATCCATATCAGATTCTTCACTACTATCTTTGGAATTTGTTCCTATTGATTCCAAATTAACTACTTCTATTGCAAATAATTTCTTACACCTATGCCAAGGGGAGAATTTCTCATCACAATTGAAGCGAAGGCCCTTATCCTTTTGATCCACCATTTCTTCCACCGCTAATTTCCTGACGGTGTTCGAAGTTTTCTAACCTTGAGACAATTGTTTGGGCAGATGATTTTCAGATGGATTCCTTCGCTCAAGCTAGTAGAATATATGTGACCAAATTTCATCTCGCTCCATCTAGACTCAAACAACATGGCATAACTAAGTGCCCCCTTCAATATACAAAAGGTTTTTAACCTTTTGCATCCAATCTCAATTGTCCTCTCAATCCTAAATAAAATAAACATATTTGCTGCTTGACAATCTCCTTGCTTGCCTTAGTAACCAATCGAAAAAACTTTAGGTAATATTCATGGATAGTCTCAGATTAGTCAGCTCCTCAAATGGATCGCCAAATTCAGGAAGACCATAACGAGACAAGATTTCTTGTTTGACCTGACATTCCTTTGTAACACTCGATTTTGAGGCAGTTTGCTTGGGATCCTATGGGTGGATCACTTGAAACAACATTGCCTCCTTAACTTAAACTAAGCCTATTATCACTACTTTTTCCCAAAGCGTACACAGATTCAGGACTTTCCTTCATATTTGTAACTTCTATCCTCGTCATTCTTATATTTAATGAGACTAAGAATTCTTGGACCATTTTTAAGGTTTGCACATATACATGTGACGAGTTTTGCAATTGAATTTGCCCTACTGCTAATTAAGCAAAACCAAGGTCGATGGAAGTTACCATTGAATTGAGTTCTTATGGTAACTTAGTGGGGGGAAATTCCATGGATCGTAACTGCTTTGATATCAATTTGATACAATCATTTAGAATTAGTAGTAATCATTTCCTATGTTAAATTTAATGCAATCATCCTGAATTGATAGTAATCCTTTCCTATTTTCCATCATTTTCGATCCCTTATGAAACGTCTCAACCATGATTTCTTAGATCCAAAATTGTAGGAAGAATAATTGGGAGAAAATGAAGTTTGAAGGAGAGGGATGATCTAATAATAACAGGAGTTTAAGTGAAGAAAGAAAAGAAGGGTTGAGAGAAGTAGTAGTAGGAGGAGTAAATTTTATTTCTTAATTAAAAATTACAACCACCTACTTTTTTGTAGTACGTCAATACATAATTTAAATCTAAAATACATATTTTGAGGAATATATTCCGTCGTTATTGTAAATCAGTTTTCAAATGTGCCTATCATATATAAAATACTAAAATTAGCCTTATTGGTTTCAACTATAATAAGTAACTCCTTACGTAGCTATAGATTTTATTACATCTACTTATATGAATTGGAGCTCATGTATAAGGCTAGAATAAGATGCTTTGTATGGTCGGAAACCCAAAACTGGATGGACCGTTAAATTAGGGTTTGCCCGCGGTCAGTAGCTTACCCTCCCGAAAATGGCGGAACAACCTCCCAGCCCATCCCTCCCCGACCTCGGAACCGACGGCGACGGCGACGGAGAAGAGCAAATCACCGACTACGAGAAGCAGCGCCTGTCCAGGATCCGGTCGAACATGGCGAGGATGGCGGCGCTGGGGTTGCCCGCCTTGTCGTCTTCTTTGTCGGCCTCGTCCAAGGGAGAGGGGAAGCCGGCCAGCAGCAGCAAGGGGAAGAAGAAGGCGATCATGGAAGACGACGAGTACACGCCTAACCGGGAAGAAGTCGGCGATGCTTCCTCTTCTTCTAGCGAGGACGGCCAGGAAGACGAGCAGCTGGCCCGAAGGCATCGAAAGGTATTGAATACGAAATTCATACATAAGATCATAGCAATTCATTAGAATGCACAAGCACGGGATAAAACGAGGGTGTTTCCACAATTCACACATGAAGGATGGGATATAGATTTTGATTATCATTTTTATCCAAAGATCGAATAAAATCTAGCTTCTCCTAAAGACTTGGCCTCATCCCCTGCCAAGATTTAGAGTCCACAAATTCCTCTCCTATGATGCAGTGCAGTATATCGTTATGGGTTTTATTTCAAGAGTGGTATGTAATGCTACTTTTGTAGTTCAAATTTAGGTTATTCCTGTAATTTAAATATAGGGATTTTTTCATGTTTAGCTATCGACTTAGGCCACTTGTAAGGATAACTTTTGGAGGAATGGAATTTTGATTTTCTTTACCTTCTTAGTATTGATAGATTATATTTCTTTACCTTGCCTTAGGAGTAGGCGTAATTTAGATTGTTCCCGATGCATACTGCGGCAGCCTATCATGTCCGAAGAAAGGCTATTGATGTTTCCTAGTGATGAAAATTGATGATCCTAGCAATTTTGAGGGAGTTACAGTTAGTTTTTTTTTTCCATGAAGTACAATTAACTAACTGACATCACTATGATTGTCAATTTCGCCACTAGGAAACATCGGTAGCCACAAAAAAATCCTCTTTAACAAACAGAACCTTTTATACTTGATCAGAAGGACGTAAACTAATCATTCATTTGTTGTATCTTTGCTTGTGACGAGGGCAGTTCATAAGAGCACATGCTTGTATATTATGTGATCAAGAACAGTGAAATTGAATTAAGGAGATAATATTCTATTCATAAAAAACTACAAGCTACTGTTGTGGTCGACTTAGTAAATGTTGGCTGATGAAAAGCTAGTGGATGAAGACTGCTTTTATTTGTATCGAGCTTATTATTTCAACAGCAACGAGTAAGAAGTAGCGGGAAAAATTCAAAAACTCCCCTGAAGAAGACATTGATTCAAAGTCAAAAGCTGAGAAATAGCTACGAAGAAGAAGCCTTGCAACAGGTACAAACAATACCAGTACTTCTTTGGCGCTCATGGTCCTCTTAGTGTTACTAACAGTATGGCAGAAGCAGGCAATTGCATTGTCACTTGAAGATAATTTGAAGGAATCAGATGGAGGTTTGAGCGGAACTAATAGCAGACATGACAAGAAAAGGAATAACAATCAAGAATACAGCGGAAGAAAGAAAAGCAGGAAATTGGTTTGTGCTGGTTATTTCTTTTTTATACATTTCAGCTAATATTTCTCAGTATAATATTTGAGTTTCATTTTATGTTTGTTACTCTGAATTTTCCTGCAACTTTCCTCTTTTGTGTAGCAGGTTAGGACTAATTGTGGATTGCAATTAACTGAAGATGAAATGGTTGCCTACTTTTTTTCTTTTGATGGTAATTCATTTTTTAAGTTGGCTCTTATGGCGTTGTCCTTTATAATTTAATTTACCAGAATGAATCTTAAATATTTTTAAATGTTTAATTGACTGGACCAATTTTTCTAACAATGTTTCTTGAGTAGAAAAACTTGAAACAAGGATAAAGTAGGGATCCTATGGAATTGCATTGGGTGCTATAAGGTTTTTTGACGTTTCTGCTTATTAAAATATGTAATACTTTTTATCTTTATAAATAAGCCTACCATTCTTCAGGTTAGTGCAATCATTTGAAGAATTCATTCTGTGCTTGGATCAATCATGCTAGGGAATACAAGGATGAATTAAAATTTAAGACATTTAATAATCAGAGCATGCATTTCTAGATTAGGTTATTTGTAAGTTTAACTTATTAGACCAAATGTTAAGTAGGTTTTTTCGCCCCTCTAGCAGATTTTCATAATTTGTTCCTGTGTTGTGTAAATGGGTTCAATTCCTTAGCTTAGAGTTGGTCAAGTTTTCCTTTTAGTGTTCAACATTTCCATAATTTGTATGAGTTGCCTGTCCTACAGGTATTGTGAGTGATCAAGGTGAGTTATTAGCCGTAGAAGCTATTATTGCTCTGTTATGTTTGATGGTTCTCTCATATTTCCTTCATTTTGTGGCCATTGACTTTCCCCAATTCTCAGAGCATGTTTTAGGTTGATTAGGTTAGTTTCACATATTCCTGCTTCTGTCAGCCGGTGGCTTTCCTGTCAACCTATTACTTTGTCTTGAGTGCAAAGTCTGTTATTAAGAATCTTATGATAGAGATGCCATTCGAAGTTGATTCTGTGAGCCGTTCTATTTTTGGTCAGGTATTCCCTTGTCCGTTATGGACTTTCAACATCTTATTACTAACAAATTTGTCCATGCAAACCTTTTGTATTTGGTGTATCAATACAAACTAGCCTCAAAATGGATTAATTTCTATTTTTCCTTCCTGTAAATAAATTTTATAAAAAAAAAATCAAAACCATAGAAAATCTTGTTTGCTATTGATTTTTTAAGCTGGCAAAATATGTTTGGGAGTTGAGAACAATAATGTAAACTAGAATTTTTAGGTTGATTAAAATGAGCATTGTCATTCCTCTAAGGTGGTACCTTGTTGGTGATATGATGATGATAATATTATGATGGTGGTGGTGGTGGTGGTGGTGATGTTGATGATGATGTTTGTTTGATCTCTAACTTGTTAAATTAAAATGATTCAGGAAGTACATGTAATGAAAAAAAAATTTCCTGTCTATATTAGTAGAACTTTTTCTCAGATTAAGTTATGTAAGTTTGTATTACTATCAAACTTCAGTTTTTCCAATTGTTATTGCTGGTCATGCTTATTTACAGAGGCAGGAAAAGGGTTTATAACGATGCGAGATTTAGAGAAGATGGCTAATGGTCATGATTTTGTTTGGACAGACAGTGAGCTGGCGCATATGATTAGCTGCTTTGACACAGATGGAGATGGCAAGGTTAGTACGTCCATTCCCTGCCATCCTGATCCTCTATGGCTATTACTACAAATCTTGCTCCCCAGTTATTGTGCTAGGAATTATTGTAAATATTTTAGTGTCTATCCACTAACCTTTTTAAAAAAATTATTCTTTCAGCTAAGTCTGGAAGATTTTCGCAGTGTTGTAGCCAAATGCAATTTTTTGAGGAGTTCCTAAAGAATGAAAGATTGGAATTGGTTTCTAGAGTGTGACCCCAAAGCAGCTACTGCTCACGTATCAGGTGCATTGGTTTTTTAACAAAACTGAATGCATTTTGGTGCGTGAGTACTGAACGGGATTTCCACAATTCAAAAGGGTAACAGTATACTGGTGCAAATCTTCATCACCTGAAATCAGGTTCTCATTATTATCACCATTTTCTCATGTCATTGTGACAATTATTTTGTGAAATATTTTCCTGGTTATGTACTGTGTACCATAACTTAGTGAACATTTAATGGTGTGGGCTCCTGCTTGTTGTCCAGCACCTTGATTGCTAGAATCACTTCAGAAGACCTTAAAACTTTCTTGTGAACAAGATAATTTTGAAGTTGGGAGCATTTCTGTGGACAAAAAAAAAGAAAGAAATATTGAAGATGATATTTATTGTAGTAATAATAACCATTTATTAGTAATAGAAATGTAATGACAACAATTATATGGGTTATTCTACTTCAAGCCATACTAATTTTAAAATAGCACGTGGACGAGATTGATATGATTTCTAGATGAAGTGACAAGTAAAAATGATGGTGTATTGAGGATCATTAAAAGACACACAATTCTGCCAATCTTATGCAAAAAAGCCATTTGAGTGCGTGAAAACTTTTTAAGTGAAATTTGTTGCAAGGTCTAGGAACACACTTGGGGGGATAATATATTTTATGTTCTTGGAAGACTCTTGGCGGAAAAAAAATTGTCCCAAGGGCTCATTACATTTTGGTGGTTGGCTGTTATGGTCAATTGACATTTGCCATACTTTTTGGTAGCATGTTTATTATTTAAACTTCCAGTATTGCAACTATGTAATTTAAATCAGCATGATAACTGAATTAAGTTTTTGCAACATTTGACGTTGTCTTGTTTTTATTATGACAAACTGTTGTGTTGTTTGTTGTCATCAACAAAATTAAGATGGCATTGGATTTGCTTATTCTGGGTACAAATTGAAGAGGGTAAAAAAAAGGTACTTAAAATGTTCACTTCAACCTACTTACTATCCATATATATAAAGCCGAGATGCTTTCTTTGAGAGAAGCTTGATGGTGTCTTAAGAGCTGCTTTTATATATATATACACACACGTTGGAAAACTTGGTGACAAGAAATCTGCATTAGGTGATGTCATCTCTTTCTTGTAAGTCGACGTAAGCCTGGTTTGGCATTGTCGCAGTTGGAAAGTTGGTTTGGCTACTCAAATTCCCAGTGTCAGAGGCCGGAACTAGGAGCCAAAAACTAAGAATGGTTTTTTACAACAACTTGTTCGGAGATCAAATGATCTTGAGAATTCTAAGATTACGAAACAAACTGTTTATAATAATATTGAACAAAGACTAAATAAATGGTCTATACCTAAAATACAACCTAATAAAGTATATAATAAAGGTTTATTTGAATTTAAACAAGCGTATGTTATTAAAATAGTTGAAGAATGTATAAGTTTACAAGAATTTACTAATAATGTATCATTATTATCAAATAAAATCTTAGAAGAATTAAGTGAAGAATATAATTATATTCACTTAGGATTAGTACAAGTTGTTGTAAAACCACTTACTAGAAATGGATTAAACACATCAATTTTATTATGTTTAAGAGATAAAAGACATAATAAATTTAATGATTCCCTATTAGGAATAATTGAATCCAGTTTAGGAACATGACCTATATATTTTAATTGTTTTCCTGATTTTTCTATATCTTTAAATGATCCTCATTTAAAGGACGCTTTAACATTAAACATGCAAACCTCTGGTTATGACATGAAAGAAGGATCTAAAAATATATGTATCATATATAGATTATGCTTGAAAGCAATGACGATAATGAATCCTAACTCTAGAAGGGTTTCTAAAAAAGAAAATACTATATTTTTTCAAATAGATTCAAGTAAAGCTAATATAGAAATCCCTAAAACAATAAAATGGCAAAATATTAATTTACCTGAATCATGGAAATTAGAGAAAATAGTACCTCCTAAAATTATTAAAAGACAAGCGGAAATTATAGTTGAAGATGATAATGGAGATGTAGAAATTATTTTTGGTAGATATAGTACTTATACTAGACATATTAATTTAAGTAATAATCAAGCATCAACATCTAATGTAGCTGGAATATTACTTAATCATAATAGAATACCTCATGCTTTGTATGAGGAATCAGAACCTAGTTTTTCAGAAATGAATTTTAAAGTTAATAAAAATTAGTTATGAACCAAATAGAATAAAATGTTCTAAAGAATTTATGAAAAATAAAAATAAAAATTTTAGAATTTGGTTTTTTAGTACGTTTACTGAAGAACAACAACAAGAGTATAAAAAACAATATTATGAATATTTAACCTTATTAGGTTATGAAATACCATTTAAAAGATGGTTAAAAAATTTAGTTACTCCAAGACTCCTAGTACATAAAGAAATACCATCTTGGGAAACTAAAGAGGGAAAAACTATTCAAAGTAAACATCCTCCTACAGGACAAATAAAATATGGGTCAGTAGAAGCAATAAGTTATGTACCAATAAATAATAAGCAATCAGAAGATACATCTATAATTATTAGACAAAATAATTATACTCATGCATTTACAAACAATAGCATCACAATTGTCACTAATAGAAGAAAATTGGTTACCTAGAAACAATGAAAAAGAAAAAATTAAACTAGTAGAACCAATACAACCCGCCTTAATTAAACCTCCAATTCTTACTAAAAAATTTAATACTGGACCACCTATTAATAATGAATTTATAGAAAAATTAACAAATAAATTAGGAAATTTAAATATAAAAGATTCTATTAAAATAATTAATTATGAATCAAATCAAGAATTATTAGACCAATTTACAGATACAATTAATGTAAATAGTTCCAATCCCCCTAAAGTTCAACCTATGCCTTTTAGTAGAAATTATTA
>JAVDBV010085559.1:0-14808 GCA_032619315.1 Piper longum | reverse complement strand
ATATATATATATATATATATGAAGTAGAGTGTAAAAGTAAGATATTACTAAATTTTTATTAATTTTTTACCTCACTATGACATACTTTTATATTTTTTTAAAATACACTCGTTTAAAGATATTTTAGAATCAATTTTTATTTTACATATGTGTGTGTGGGTGCGTGCACACGTGGATATTGAGCAGTGAGATCTAATAAATTACTCCAAATCGAAGCTGCAACTCATATAACCATGTGAGCCGTATTTCAAGTTTATAAGGCTCAAAAGTTAATGAAAATTTTACTTTAAAATTAAATAAATAAATAAAACGTACAATGCCGCCAAGTAACCTTGAAAGCTGTGGTCGATTCTATAAAATCTTTCTCGCATGATAGTTATCTGTTAGGTTGTAACTTTTTAAGGGAACCCGTGGTTCCTGAAAGGGAGGCAAAATGCTACTCCAAATCAACTTGAACAGTTGAAACTTGAAAATAGAGGAAGCATTTAAAGCTTTAAATGTCCGGCGGAAAGGGTATACAATATACTACACCATGGAAGGACGTCCTAATTGTGTCATCACGGCTTGCATGTTTTGGTACACATTCATGCAAATCATGAGCATACGTTTGCAAGCTTGGAGCCTTCCTCTTCCTGAATATCTCCATATGGATAAAACTGAAGTATTGGTCTTGCTCAATGCATTCCAATTTATCAATCATCAATAGACTCAATACCTAAAGCCAGGTCATCAACTCAACACCTTCACTAATTTTTGGGAAAATTTTGTACCCGTGCTCGGTTCCTTACCTACTCTCCACTTGTGATATATATGCACTTTCTTTTAATGATATTGCTTAGTTAGTTACTTAATATTAGTTACTATTGCCACATAATTAGCTAGCTAAGAGGAGATCTTGCCTAAAGATTATATGATTATTATTTTTTCAAAGGGGACAAATTAGTTAGAGGCCGATCGGTCAAGGAGGCCAACCAAACTCAAGCAATCAGTAAATAATATTTTACCACTTCCCATGGCAATTTTAAAAATTCAGTAATTAATTCAATATGGACTATCACACTTGCATATCTTAATGCCCAGTGGGTGATCTTACACCCAATAAAGCTGGGTTTCAAACCATATAAAGTTTAATCAAGACTTGTATCCCCAAGCAAACAGGGAAAAATGAGAAAAGTACAATGAAGAACTCCAAGCCAAATTAATATCTTACTACAATGACGGCTAAAAGTTTTAACTTCGAGTCGGCATTCTTTTTGAGAACAACATAAGCTCGAGTCTTCTCTTGGGTGTAAGAACGTTGATCCATTGTTATACGGTCGTATGGTCAATAATGGTAATTTTGAAAATTTAGCAATTAATAAGTGTTATGGCCCATGAATATCTTAATGCTATTGACTCTTACCACAGATAAAGGTCGTAAAACCCCACACCACTTTATTTTCTTTGGTTTAGTTTAATTAAAGAAAATAGTTAGCTATCATATCTTATGGTTAATATTGATTATAAGACCCAATGAAAAATTAAACATGCCTAGGATGTGATATGACCAATTTATTACTAGAATTAGGGCTTTGGACGGCAAGCGAAGCATAAGGTTACAATATGATTAAGGTATTTACTATTATTATTTATCAATTTCTTGACCATAATTGTTAATGTACTCTTATCGTTTTTTTGTCTATCTGTCGTTGCTGACTTAGACTATTTTGATTGAAAGTAAAACGTTAACAATTAATAAATTTTGATTTGAGCCGCACAGATCTTTCGCTACAGAAAATCCTTACTAAGGTCATAAATTTGGTGTCACTTAAATCATATATTTATATTAAACCAACTTTCAAAAAGTATAATAATAATATAAAATTTAAATTAAACGTATTTATAATACTTCTTATTTATGTTGATTAATATAGCTATATTTTTACTTTCAAAAGTAAATAATTACCCTCAACAAAACGGTAAATCAGTAAAATTTTAGTGGTAAAAGTTTGTGTCATTATGTTTTCTAAATGAACATAAGGTGATTAAATTTATCACTGTTTTTTTTAACGATAAAAAATACTTGAGTATTTTATTTTAATTTAATTTGAAATGGTCAATAAAACGGTGGCTGACCACTTATAGCCCTAATTGGAATTTTTAAAAAGAGTGATTAGTATCATCAAGATACAAATCTGGCTATTTGTGTAGATCACATGGATGTAAGTTTTATGTGTTGGATAAAATTATTCTCATCATCGAACCATATTTGCAATCCAAAGGTTCATGCTAAATGTATCTAGATCATAATTCTAAATCATAATAAGTATCAGCTGTATTCTTATTTTTTTAATTGCCATTGATGATATTTGACAGGTAATGGTTTGTTTACATCATTGGGTCTTACGGCTAGAAGACCTCAATAGGATTAGTAGTCATAACTAAATGCATTCGATTTAACGGCAAAGAAGAAAATATATAGTAAACTTAAAGATGATTAGATAATTACAGTAGGGACTTTGACATAAAGTTGTGGTACACAAATTGTATTTCCTTTGCAAAAATAATCAAGTTATACGCATCATTATATCAATTAATTATCAGTGTTAGACAAAGAAGCTTGAAACGCCAAACTTAGCAACGAGGATCAAATAAACCAGGAATAATAACTCCCTAGTAGCGAGCTACGTGGGGGGTGACGTCATCTATCCCCCCCTTAGGTGTGTGCAAAAACTATAGACGTCCACGCCAGCATATGGGTCCGTGTGTAAGCACCTACATGAGGGCTTTCTAAGCCTTGCCTAGCGACCGCATGCCACAACTTTCAGAGCCAAATAGAATCAAAGACTAAGGATATGGTATAGCTATAGTGGCAACAGCAGGGCAGAGGAGAGTTAGGAGCAGTGGAGTTGTTCTGAAGTAATGACATGAGTTTGAGTTTACAAGCTATCTTGCATACGATTGCCTTTACCTAACATCCTTGGGTCAAATGTGTATTACAATATAGTATTATTGGATAGTGTTAGTGGCAGTCTTCCGATGGATGTATATGGGCAGAGTTGAGAACATGATAGTATGACCTCCAGATGGGATGATCACATGGGTTAGATTACTCAGTCACCATGATAGTGCATCCATAGGACCACAACTATGATGCATAAATCAAATGGTTAGTAGATGATCAGATAGGGAGTTTAACACATTCAGTGATTGGTTTAGCCAGCGAAAGGAGTGACTCACATTAGAGTCTTTGGCTTAGATGGTGGCCTCACTGTGGGTGTGTCATTTAGAGAGGGATAGAGTGCTCCCATGTGTTTCGCCAGCATGATTAAGTTCTTACCTTGAATAATAAGATTAAGCCTTTGCACCGAGTATAGGGAGTACAGGTGCACTGTTAAAGGCTTGCAGTGCAGGAAGTCGATTCCAGATTAGTCTGAGGTGAGAACTTCACCACAACTTGGGAGCGATGTAGACAAGGACGTTTGTTAGACCAAACCATTCTGACCAAATAGAAGGACACCAGCATATGCTCGTCTTGACTGGTAGCCTTGCTTAAGAGTCTATTACAACGATAGTAGTTATATAAGGCAAGATTAGTAATACAAATCGGTACAGGACAGCAGGCCATACACTGCCAAAGAATGGACGAGATACATATCAAACCTCATTATGAATCACTGTAGGCTCGATGGAAGGTAGTGGTTCTTTGGGTCTTTTGAACCCGCTTGTTTTGAAATGCGCGACTAATACAGTATTGAGAAATATATGCCTACTATTAGCTAAGTAGACTAGAGCCACTTAGGTATTATCTCTTAGACTCGTCATTGATTAACTATTCCATAGGCTGGTCACCTATGACGGAGTTCAATCATGATGATCTTGGAGACATGTCCATTGACCTACCGATGTTTTTGGCCATCGAGTATCTTACACAACATTTTTATCATCCTCATCACTTGCATAGTACCTTTACATCACCATAGACCAAAGTGACATACCTATCAGGATCTTCTTAGCTTTGTGCACTACCATAGTACAATTGATGTAATACCATGTAAGGATTAGATACCACTTGTTAGAGTTCAAGAGTAGTGTGATCAGCCTTCTACAAGGAACCCAATCTCCTTTCTTGTGGCCCATAGTCGTCAGACATAGCTGAGCCTTCACTTGAGTATTTTCACACACTCCTTCAGATATACCAGCTTTGCCACTAGTTTTACAATTAGTTGAGATGAGCAGACATTGACTAGTGCACATGCTACAGACCAGATTCAGACTCTGCTATTCTTCATACTCCTTGAGACACGCTCTGCATGCACAGATGCGCTCGCCGCCTTCAGCCGTAGAGAGCTTTCTTTATCCTTTAGTGGTTGTATAGAGTGTTATAGAGCCATAACACATAGTAGAGTCTAGCAGCTGTCCTTGTTCCTTATGAAACAAAGTGAGATACTCAACTTGGGATCGAGTTAGCTAGGTACCGGTGAGCGGTTTAGTTCATTATACAGGGACACCTGAGATTTTAACCTAAACTAGCAATAGTGATCGTCGAGCTCATTAGCCTCCGCCTTTACCTTGTACCAGTATCCACCATATAGCTACAGGACTCACAAGACACTTAGTATAGCCGTAGGACCTGGAGCAGAGTGCCCTAAGGGTACACCTATTCGACCTGCTTGATCAACCCAATAGGCCCTTAGGGGTGAACCAAGGTTTTCCACCATGGTCATTGCATCTCAATCCTCATAGTTTGCAATGCTCGTAGGAGTTAGTATAGCCAAATGATTCGAGAATGTGTGGTTAGTCCAGCTAGATTAGTAAAGTGCTAGCGACCTTCATCAGTGTTGAGAATCCCACTTTGTGTTGGACAGTTCGGTTGTTTGCAGCCAGCTTTTGAGGGAGATCTACCCTCCATGTCATAGCTTCACAGTTGCAGTTTTCCAGCCTAGTGGCTTTTGGAGTTGAGTTCTCTAATTGCAGCCAATGTGGAAAATTCAGGGGATAGAGTTTCTATAAGGAAGAGTGGTCGTAAAACCCCAACTTTGGGTTTCGGTTTTACCCGCTTGTTACTTTACCTGGTTTGGGCCAGTCTTGAGTCTGTTTGAGTTAGTTTAGCTTTCAAACTATGAGTATGAGGCCTAAATGTAAGAGCATGTTATGGAGGCTGAGTACGTCTGATATACAGATTATAATTTTAGTTATGCTACAACAGAGCATGAGTTATTAGTGTGTATTTGAGGTATACAGATTTTTGCATATGGATTTTAGAACTAGATATAGGTTATTACAATATTTAGTATTCGTTTGGGCTTTTTCAGGGTATTTCTTTTACTTTCATCTCATGGATTTTGGACTACTATATTTCCCCTATGGGCCTAGTTTGATTTAAGTCTCAGATCTTCATTTGATTGAGTTTAGGGTTTCGAGGCCAATTTAGCTCTATTGGTTTGATTTCCATCCATAGAGCCACTTTTAGGCCTCGAGTCAATCTCTACTTTTAACGGTCGTGATCCAAGATTTCTCTCTCTCTCTCTCTCTCTCTCTCTCTCTCTCTCTCTATATATATATATATATATATATATATTGTATACACCTCAGCTAGGCCCCACTAGTCCAATGAGTTTTCAGGTGCTCAAATTGTACTACATGGCAAGATCTAGATGGTCCACTACAGCCCTAGCATTGGCCCTCTCATTTTTTTGGTATTTTCCCCACATTTTTGGAGGATTTTTCTCCCATAGCGTCGCCTCCACGACGGCTTGTCGCCGGTGAGCCTTCGACCTTCCTCTGGCTACCAGGTCAGTACGATTGTGACTATATTGTGGAGCGCTATCGACCGAGACCTTCCACTAACTCCGGCGTTGCAATAGTTATTGCCTGAAATGACATTTTTTCAGTCGGTTTCCACCACCGCAGTAGCTTTTCGTGTCATTTTTTAGTGCCGGCAAGCCTCCTCTCATGAGACTGACCACCTAGATCGATTTCCCTTAGCGAGGCTGACATTTTGACGCCGCCCTCGACCCTTTCCATGTCCACGATTTGCGCCAGAGATGTCGCTAGCCCCGATAGCTATTTATGCTCTTTCCGGTCATTTTTCAGTCATCGTCTACCACTACCTTAGACACCTTCCTCACTCGAAGGTTGATATTTTAAGACCAGCCCGGCTAACCTTCACCGCTGGAATCATTGCCAGGGATTCTACCTGGTAGCAATTTTCGTATTTTGCCCATTTTTCAGTTAAGCAACAGTTGGACAATCACCATCGCCAACACCTTCCCCTCGTTGTCCTTAGTCGATCGCAACCAGCGGTAGCCCCTGCTGCTTGTCCATTGGCATTATCAAGTGATGGGAACTAGTAGTCCATCCGCTGCCCAATTACCTATGTTCCTAATCGCCGCTCAGTTTGTAGCCACTTAGTTCTGTTTACATGCTTGCCCATGACTGTGTCCTAATTGGACATGGCTTGTTCGCCCGGTCTGCGTTTGGGTCTACTGTTCCATTATCTATGACCTGGCCCAACTAACCTTGATACCCAGCTCGCCTAGGTGCTCGACGTGGTTTGACTTGGCTGACTTGGCTGACTATCCCTGGTTTACTCGGTACGCATTTTTTAGTTATTTGGTTGTTTTTCGTCCGTTTCTCGACTGTTTTCCTTAATTCGAGACCCCCTATATTAGTTTATATGCATATTTACATTATTTAGCATGTTTGGAGGTTATGAGTATTTTTATTTATTTATAATTTATTTATTTCTTTATTTATTCATTATTTTTTATTTCTTGTTATTTATATATTTGTTGATTCTGATGAATGATTATATAATCATTTTCTATTATTGATGATGAATTTATTTGCTGATATTATTTTTCATGTTTATCTTATTTAATTTAATTAATTGATTATTTATTATTTATTTTCTCACATTATTATTTGTTCGTGTTTAGTTGTAAATTCGTACATTTGATATTTATATTTATGTTATTCATGACTAATTGTTATTAATCATTTATTAATTTAATTTAATTAATTAATTAATTACTTTCTTGCTTGTGTTTGAGTTAATATTTATTTGCATTTTTTTCTATTTATTTAGTGTTAATTATATTATTAGTGTTATTCATGAATAGTGTTTTATTTATTTTATGTATTTATTTATGAGTTCATTTATTTATTTATTATTGAATTATTTATTTATTTTGATGGGAATTTAAAATGTTATTTATTATTTATTATATTCTTGATGTTTAGTGTCCATTATTATTTTCTTGATGTTATTTTATTTATTTAATTAATTTATTCTTTTGTTTATTGATTGCACGTGCCACATTTTACATGCGTGGTGTTTAGTTGTGGATATGTTTAGCATGATCCTTTGTTGGGATATTATTGTTAATGTGAGCACACACTACAATCATGTTTTATTTATTGGTTTAGCATGATATAGTCACACTGGTGAGCCTCCTCTGCCAAGCCCGACCACCTAGATTGATTCCCGTCATCAAGGCCGATATTTTGACACTAGCCTCGCCTCTCACGAGTACACCAGAGATGACGCCATACCCGACAATAATTTCATCCCTTTTCGACCAATTTTCGGCCAATTGTTGACCAGCACTGTTGATCCTTACATTAGACACCTTCCTCACTCGACGGCTAACATTTTGAGACCACATCCCCGATTGTCACTGGTGACTCCACCTACACTGTAAAGATTTCTACCCCTTTCCAGCTGTTTTCCAGCCAACCGACAACTAGACATCCTCGTTCATTACTGCCAGCACCTTTTCTTATATATCCTTTGCTGATTGTAACCAATGGAGACCCCACCCGCCCTGTCATCAGCATTTTTAGGTGATGGGTATGGGCCTATTTGCCAGTGTAAGTGTCTGCTTGCCTATGGCCAGTTCATGTCCACCCAGCCCTATTCGCGCATGTGATCATGTCTTGCTAGCTTGTGTCTGTGTTCACTGAGTCTAGTGCAGCCCAACCAGTTGACTCAATCTGACTCGGTCAACTTGCGTGGGTTAACTTAGTTCATCATTTTCGTCTAGTTTCGCTCATTTTTTTTCCTGTTTTTCGACCGTTCTAGGTAATTTGAAACTCACTACATTAATTTAGATGTATATTTACATTATTTTGCATGTTTTAATGTTTTGATTAGTTTTATATATTTATCATTTATTTGTTTATTTATTTTATTCATTTATTATTATTATTATTTATTTCTTGTTATTTTAATAAATGTCGCACATGATGAATGCTTGTATGATAATTTATAATTACTGATGTTATTTTTACTTATTAATATTAATTTTGTTTATTCATATCAACTATTATTTAAATATTTAATTATCTATTTATTTAATTAATTACTTGCACCTATTATCATTTACTTGTGTTTAGATATATTCATATATTTAATAATTATATTGTTATTATTGATGATTAATTGTTATTAAATATTTATTTATTTATTTATATGTTCACTAACACGTGTATATGTTTGTATTTATTTATTTATATATTTACGAACATGTGTATATGATTGTATTTACTCGCATTTATTATATAGTATAATTATATTATTATTTAATGATTAGTTGATTATTTATTCTTATGTATTTATTATTTATCAATTTACCCATGAGTTTATTTATTTATTTTTTTATTATTTGTTTATTAGTTATTTTTTTCTTATTATGTCTTGACTTGTGTGTCGAGTATTGATTGGAGTTTCATTTGATTTTATTATTGATGTGAGTACACACCAAGATCATGCATCATATAGAGTTTGACTTTTACTTAGTAGTGGGCTTCGATATAGGTTTTGGAGTCCAAGCTTGCCATAGGTTTGCTGATGCTCTTTGGAGCTTGGAACTCAAATCCGTTAGGACTTTTCTGAAATTTATCGCTTACTCTTTTGTGGATTTGATTCAAGATCGTAGGACGTGTTAAGTAGCTATTTTATCAGACCCCACTTAACACGGACTATTTAAACGCATTTTACTTCCATAATTAATAACCCTCGAGGATGAGATTCCTCGAGTTATTTTCTAACTTAGCTCTACCTCACATTGTCTTGGGGCCTATTTATATGATCCCCTTCCCAGCCCTATATATATATTCTTATATATTGTTTTTATCGAATTTTTGATGAGACGAGAGTTGGGGCCTACTTATATAATCCCCTTCCCATCCCTATATATACTGTGAGCGGGTGGATATGCATGTCACAACAGGCTCTGGATTAGTGAGATAGTTGTTCCATTCTTAAGGGATACTGACATCTTTACATCTTGAGCGTCCTCACACCCGGAGAGGTGTGGAGTATACGGGTTCTATTATGTACAACACATGTTTAGAATTATGGTATCAAAGGGCATTGAAGACGACAACTTGAGAGTCTCAGCCATTGTGCTCTTGGCTAGGGGTTATATGGAGGTTTATAGAAGGCTTAGGTTGTGTTTTTTTCCGAGAGTGGGACCAATTATTGCTAAGAGAGGCACTTCCCGAGAGTGGCATAATACCAGTTCGGTTCGGGATGCTATCGAGTTTGCAGCTTGATGGTACCTCAGTAGATGCACTTTGTATGGTCCCATGATGAGTATATACGATTTTTCTTTCCTCGTGAATATCAGTTTTCACTTGCCAATTTGTACTAGTTATTTTTTGGACTAGTGGCATTCGTTGGTGATGCTTTGCTTATTATATATGTTGTCTTGTGTTCCTATGTATTGGGTCAGCTTTGGAGGAAGGATAGATAGATGTTACATACACTTGTTCTCAGCACGCTGTTGTTTTCTTTCGTGCTTTTATCCATGCTTGATACATGTTTTATGTATAACTAGTAATGTCTTGTATTCTCGAGAAACAAGAGGGTTGCTTTGATCCGTTTTCTCGTTCGAGTCTTGTTGATTAATTGTTTTAGGCATGACTCTACTCGATCATAATAGTTCCGATTTAGTTCTTAAGTGAACCAGAATCATATGCTACATGGTCGGTTTGGGTCGATAGTCTTTCACGAGGTGGTCACAATGGTGCGGATTCAGTGGCCGGAGTCTCGCTAGTGGCGAGCAATAGTGGTAATGACTCAAGGGCTAAAATCTTCAAAAAATGTGCGAGAAAATCCCAGGAAAATGGGTGGGAAAGTTAAGGCTAACGTGGACTACTTGCATCTTGCCACGTGGCACAATTTGGATGTCCAGGAACTTGTGGGTCTAGTGGGTCTGCCTAGGGTGTATACAATACATATATAGTCGAAAAGCTCAGATCAACACAAACAAAAGTCTAATTTCACTCAAAGCCTAATAGAAGTGCTACGGACGGAAATCAAAACAACGAAGCTAAATGGACCTTGAAATCCTAAACTCGACTATTGATGATCTGAGATTCAAATAAAAAATTAGCCCCACAAGGGCAATCCAATAATCTAAAATCCCTAAGTTGTATGCAAAGGATATACCTTGAAGAAAACCTAAACAAATACTAAACGTTGTAATGACCTCGAGTGTAGGCTGATAATTCATACTCTGTAATAGCATAACTGAAGTTATCATCTATATATCGGGCATACCCAGCCTCCATAATATGCTCCTACGGTTATCTTAGTCTCATACTCATCGTCTAAAAGATGAACGACTCAAAGCTAGCCTAAACCAGGCAAGGCAACAAACGGGTTAAACTCGAACTTGAAGATGAGGTTTTACACCATATCTATATATAAAATATGGATTGTCTGTACGGACCATGAGCACTCTTGTGGACACTAAAATAGTGTCCATAAAAATATGGACGCTTGCAGAAGTGTTCGTGGACACGTCCATAACATGTTAAAATTAATATGATTTCATTTTATTTAATATTATTTTCTAAGCTATGAATAATTTTACATAGATTTAAAAATTGTCATTGTGAATTGTACAATTTCGTAAATTGTGAATGCGCATAACTTTTATTATGAATCTTAGGTGTGTAGTAAGAAATGTAGATATTTTCAATTCAAGATTTATGTTATATTTTTAAATATAAATTTTTTGCGTAATTAAGAATATGTTGTTGATGACTACTTTTCTTAAAAATGAAATGTTTTTGGTTTATTATGTGTGTTGGAACTTTTATTATGAATCTTACATGTGTATTAAGAAAATGAAGATATTTTTAACTCAAAATTTGTGTTACATTTTTTAATATAAAACTTTTGTATAATTAAGAATATATTGTCAATTTACTGCTTGTATTAGAAATTTAAGTGTGTAGTGAAAGACAAGGGATATGTCTTTGACTTATCATAACACAATTCGAAATTATGAAAATTAAATCCATTTAAACATTTATTTTAGTAAACTATATCTCATTCTATTTATTTTTGAGTTTACATTCTTTCATTTCAATTTTATGTTTCATATATATTAGTTTATGTGATATCCGTATTTGTCTCTATTTTTGTCCATATCGATATAAAAATTTGTAGACATATATGGAGTAAGCAAAAACTTTTGCGGGCACGGACGCGGACAAATGTAGATAAAAGAGTGTCACGTCTGTAGACACCGCTATCACCCTTCTTACCTCATTCCTATCTTTCCGATGTTTGGGCTGTGAGAAAAATAAATAAAGGATGAGAAAAATATGCTTTTCATATCTTTTTGTTTGGGTTGTACGAAAATATGATAAAAGAAAATCTATCTTCCACGAAATATACAAAGAATTGAGAGAAAACAAGAACAATGTTATACAAAATTTTCCTTTTTTTTACCAACTAAATATTCAAGTGAAAATGATAAGAAAATTAATTTCTTTTTCTTATCACATCTATTTGGTTTTATTTTCTCACTACCAAACAAAACAGACCTCCCAATCAAGGCAAGGCGCCTCACCAAACTCATGCATTTAGGATTAGATTAAACTACTTAGATGTTAGCAACACTAGTCCCCCACATTATCGTCTTAATTAGGCGCTCGCCACTATCCGACCTCAAATTCAGCGCAGCTGACCTGGCACCGGCCACATATATAACCACAGCCGTATTATTATTATTATTTTTTAAAAAGAACACACAAAAGTGCCGACGTCTTCTCACCGAAACGCCGTCATCAGCTTCTCCATAGTCAAACCCTCATATCTCCGACGTACCTTCCCTCCCGTCAACGGTAGTTAGGCCGATCCGAACGCCAAAATCCCCCTCTCCTCCTCCTCCGCTTCCACCTCCTTTAAATGTGTAACCAACAGTGATCAATGGAGCTAGCTAGCTAACCTCCATTGACAATCTGCACTGCACCATCTGATCATCTCTTATTGTCACTTCCAAAATGTTGGCCATGAAAAGGGCTAGTCACAATTTGCCACATGATATTGTTACATTGCTCCTAGTTTTTTGCTTTTTCAATGTAGCAACCCCAACAGCCTCCATAAGCAAGGACATGGAGGCGTTGCTGACATTCATGGCAGGGATTGATGACGACCCAAATGGAGTTTTCAACAATTGGAACTCCTCTGCCGTCCATGTCTGCAACTGGACGGGAGTTGCATGCAATCCCGCCGGCGACTGGGTGGTCGAGCTCGTACTCACCTCCAAAGCTCTCTCCGGCGTCATCTCCCCGGCGGCATTGTCAGGCCTCGGTCGCCTCTCCGTTCTGGACTTGTCCAGCAACTTCTTCCGAGGCTGGATTCCGGCCGAGATTGGGAGGCTTAGACGCCTGACCCAGTTGAGCTTCGACTCTAATCTGCTCCAAGGGAGCATCCCTGGTGAGATGGGTTTGCTAAGGAGGTTAGAGTATCTTAACATGGCTAGTAACAAGCTTTCCGGCGATATTCCAGCGTCTTTGTTCTGCAACAGCTCGGCTTTGCAGTATGTGGACCTCTCCAACAACTCGCTCACCGGGGCGATACCTTTGTCTAAAGATTGCATGCTTCCGGATCTGAGGTTTCTACTCTTGTGGTCGAATCGGTTGGTGGGTTCGATACCTTCGTCTCTCTCCAATTCTACTAAGCTCGAATGGCTTGATCTTGAATCGAACTTCCTCACCGGCGAGCTCTGCTCTAATGTTTTCCGCCAAATGCCGCGTTTGCAGTATCTTTATCTGTCTTACAACGGCTTCACAAGCAGGGATGGTAACACTAACCTTGAGCCGTTCTTTTCATCTCTGGTTAATTCGTCTCGTCTCCAAGAGTTGGAGCTGGCCGGGAATTTGCTCAGTGGAATGCTTCCTTCTAGTGTTGGGGGGATATCAATCAGTCTGTTGCAGCTCCACCTTGAAGAGAACTTTATATATGGTCATATTCCACCCAGCATATCCAATCTTATTAATCTCACGCTGTTGAACTTGTCCAACAATCTGTTCAATGGATCCATTCCATCGGAGATTGGCCGGATGGGGAAGCTAGAGAGGGTGTACATGTCTTCCATGCTACTCTCCGGCGAGATTCCGGCGACATTTGGTGACATCCCCCATCTGGGTCTTATAGATTTGTCCAAGAACAAGCTCTCGGGCGCCATCCCAGATGCTCTGTCTAAACTCAGTCAATTGAGAAGGCTCCGGATAAACAATAACCTTCTCAATGGTACCATCCCACCCAATTTGGGCAGATGCACAAACTTGGAGATTTTAGATCTGTCTCACAACAGATTGAGTGGAGGGATCCCTGATGAAGTTGCAGGATTGAGTAGCCTGAAGTTGTATCTCAATCTCTCAAGCAATCTCTTGCAAGGGCCGATACCTCTGGAGTTGAGCAAGATGGACATGGTTCTGGCAATTGATCTATCCGCAAACAATTTATCTGGAGCCGTACCAACACAACTCGGAAGCTGCATAGCTCTCGAGCATCTCAACCTCTCCGGTAACATTCTCCGTGGTACACTGCCTTTCCCCATTGGAAACTTGCCTTACCTTCAAGACCTGGACTTGTCCATGAATCGATTAACTGGTCCAATACCATCCTCCATACAGGCTTCATCAACCATCAAGCACCTCAACTTCTCCTTCAACAACTTCGTCGGATTCATACCAGATGAAGGAGCGTATGCATCACTAACAAAGATCTCATTCATTGGAAACAGGGGACTCTGTGGCTCCATCCCCGGCATGCACCACTGCCACAAGAAACGAGTTCACAAATTCATAATATTCTGGCCGGTTCTCATCATCTTCTTCACCACCATTTGCTTCCTGCTCTGCTTATACGGGTACCCTTTTCTGTTGAAGTCGAAATTCAAGCTAACCGTCTCTGCCTTCTCTCATACATCAAACCACCATGATCACGAAGAAGTCGACAATGTCGATATTGAAAGAGAGTGCAAGTTTCCTCGAGTGTCTTACAACCAATTGGTAGAAGCAACGGGCGGTTTCGACGAATCGAGGTTGATCGGCTTAGGGAGATTTAGCCATGTCTACAAGGGAACACTCCGAGATGGTACAAGGATCGCTGTCAAAGTGTTGGACTTGAAAAGTGGAGTGGAGATTGTTGGTAGCTTCAAGAGAGAGTGCCAAGTTTTGAAGAGGACAAGGCATAGGAACTTGATTAGGATCATTACGGCTTGTAGCAGACCTGACTTCAAAGCTCTGGTCCTTCCCCACATGTCCAATGGTAGCTTGGAGAGCCACCTCTACCCCGGCCATGGATACGGGCGGAGCTTGAGCTTGGTGCAGCTAGTGAACATCTGCTCCGACGTCGCAGAGGGCATGGCGTACTTGCACCACCATTCCCACGTCCAAGTTGTGCACTGTGATCTGAAGCCGAGCAACGTTCTCCTCGACGGCGACCTCACCGCCCTCGTCTCCGACTTCGGCATTGCTCGACTGATTCCAGGGGGTACCGGCGTCGGGGCCGGAGAC
>JAVDBV010085558.1:0-17182 GCA_032619315.1 Piper longum | reverse complement strand
GGATCGAGACCGTCCGAACTCAAAACTGACTCGAGTCCTGAAATTGACTCTATAAGAGGGAATCGAAGTAATAAGGCTAAATGGGCCTCGAATACTGAACTCAATCAAACTTGGCCCACAGGGGCATAAATCGAGTGATCTAAAATTCCTATGATGCATGAAAATGATGTACCTATAAAATCCCAAACGGATACTAAACGTCGTAACGACTTAAATCTACGCCTAAAATCTTGTCTAATACATAAAAACAAATCAGTATACCTCAGTATACACTAATAACTCATGATCTTATAATTTGCATGTCGGGCATACTCAGCCTCCATAACATGTTCATACGGCCATTTAGGCCCCTTAGCAGTGGGTTCCGATGTACGCTTCAGAGTCTGAGCTAGCCTTAGATGTGCAGATACGCTTGGAGCTTGGACCACAGGTCCGTAGGACTCTCCTTCTCTACTTGACTCCTTGCGTGTAAGATTTAATCGTGTTTTAAACGTAGGACGTCATCGGCAGTGTTTTATTGGATCCCTCCAATGTTGGGCCATTTTAGCCGCATTTTTACACTTGTTTAACAAAACTACGAGGATGAGATCCCTTGTTAGTTTTCGAACTTTAGCTCTAGAAATTTATTATACAAGCCTCATCCCTAAGCCTATTATATAAGTAGGCGTTGTTTTATGGATTTCACGAATAAGAGAATGAGTGGTACGGAGATATGCATGGACCGTGCTAGTACTCCTTCAAACCATGAGGTAGTGATGGTGTATGATGGTACTGCGTAATGCAGTGCATTTCCGGAATATGTGGCACTAACTTAATTGTTCCTTTTGCCACTCGAGTATAGTGGCGGGTAATATGGAAGGTGTGAGGGCGTAAGTGTTGTATGTATGTATGATTATGATTATGAGCCGTGCATACGAGTCGGCATTTGTTAAGTATGTTTGCTTATTGCCCGGTGTGAGGCATTCTTGAAGTTTCATAAATTTTCGTGGGTAATGGAATACCCATTTGCCAGTTTCTATTAGTTATTTTTCGGACCAGTAAAATTCGTTACTGACGGTTTTCATATAATATATGTAGGTCTTGCAAATCCTGTATCGACTTTGGTGGGAGGACTGATAAACGCTACACACACTTGAGCTCAACCTAATATTTACTTTCTTGCATTTATTTATATTCGATGTATTTTGATGTTTATTTGACAATGTTTTCTATTCTCATGACACCAAGATGGTTATTTTGATCTATTTGATTTATCGAGTCTCACTGACCAATAATATTAGACATGACTCGACTCGAGTGTAATATTTCTAATTCGGTTCTTAAGCGAACCAAAATCGGAGTGTTACACACAAATTCCAACTTGATCCAGGATTGGGAATGGCCCTATGTATCTTGGTTTCAACTTCCCTAATATTCTTAATCTGATCACCACCTTCCTAGGAGATGTCTTTAGGTAGACAAACTCCCCAACTTGGAACTCTAGGTCCCTCCTTCAAGTATCAACATAACTTTTCTGTCGATCCCAAGCTGCCTTAAGCCTTTGCTGAATGAGTTTCACTTTTTCAGCTGCTTCCCTTACCATCTCTGGCCCGACTATAACCACCTCGGTAAACTCCAACCAGCACGATGAAGACCTGCAAGTCCTACCATATAAGGCTTCAAATGGTGCCATCCCAATACAGGCTTGGTAAGCGTTATTGTAGGTGAATTCAGCCAAGGCTAAGTGTTTCTCCCAATCTCCTCCCCAGTCAAGGATGCAAGCTCTCAATAAATCTTCCAAGGTTTGAATAGTCCGCTCACTCTGACCAGCAGTTTGGGGATGATATGTTATACATAGCTTGATTTGGGTCCCCATAGCTTCTTGGAAAGCTTCTCAGAAATGTGAGGTGAATAGGGCATCTCGTTCAGAGACTATCTCCTTTGGAATCCCATGCGGCTTGATAATGTTATTGACATACAATTCAGCTAGGTATTCTACCATCCATATTGATTTCGTGGGGATAAAGTGAGCTGCTTTAGTCAAACGGTCTACAACCACCCATATCGATTCATGATTCTTCAAAGTCCTTGGGAGTTTAGGAATAAAATCACAAGTGACACACTCCCATTTCCAGGTATGTATTTCTAGAGGTTGTAATAATCCACCGGGTAATTGATGTTAGGCTTTGACCAGTTGGAAAGTCTGACACTTAGTAACAAAATCCACCACATCCCTCTTCATCCCAATCCACCAGTAGGTTCACTTTAAGTCCTGGCACATTTTTGTAACGCAGTGTAATGAGAACTTTGAGCGATGAGACTCTTCGAGGATATTCTGCCTTAGTGCCTCATCTTTGGGTACACACAACCTCCCTCTAAATCTGATTACACTCTTGGAATTCTCTACCATGTCAGGAATCTTGTCCAACATCTCATTCAGCTCCTCATCACCCATTTTTGCTAGCTTAACCCGGTCAACCAAGTCATTGGAGATGACCAGATTCACCAGTAACCATGTTAGTTGTATCACATGGTTGATAGCCACCACTTCTACTAACATAGCCCAAAGTCTAGCTAGCTGTTGACCTTCGTCCACCTTGCCCCACAGACTCAACGCATCGGCTACCACATTCGCTTTCCCCGGTCAGTATTTGATTTGGAAGTCGTAGTCCTTCAAATATTCTATCCACAACCTTTGTCGAAGGTTAAGGTCATTCTGGGTGAGGATGTACTTCAAACTCTAGTGGTCAGTGAAGACTTCGAATCGGGCTCCATACAATTAGTGTCTCCAAATCTTTAGAGCAAAAACAACTACTGCCAATTCCAAGTCAAGGATTGCATAATTTTGCTCATAAATCTTCAATTGGCAGAGGCATAAGCCACCAGAGATATGGACGCATCCTAACCCTACTAGAGATGCATCACTGAAGATCACGAATCCGTCATTGCCATTTGGCAAGGTCAAGACTGGTGCAGTCGTTAGACTCTTCTTCAAAGATTGGAAGCTCTCCTCACACTTGCTACTCCATTTGAACTTAACTTCCTTCCTTGTAAGCTTAGTCATTGGTGATGCCACCAAGGAAATGTCTTTAATAAATTTCTGATAGTAGCCTGCTAGCCCAAGAAAGCTTTGGATATCAGTGACTGACTTGCGTTGTGGCCAGTCAGTGACTACTTTCACTTTTGAGGGATCTACTACAACTCCTACCTTTGAGATAACATGACCGAGGAAATTCACCTCCTTCAGCCAGAAGTCATATTTTGAGAGTTTGGCAAACAGTTGATTCTCCCTCAGGACTTGAAGAGTAATGGACAGGTGTTTCACATGGTCCTACTCATTATTTGAATAGACCAAAATGTTATCCACGAACACAATAATAAACTTGTCCAAGTATGCATGGAATACCGTGTTCATAAGCGACATAAAGGCCGTTGGTGCATTTTTTAAACCAAAAAGCATAACCAGAAACTCATAATGCCCATACCGAGTTCAGAAAGCTATTTTCTGTACATCTGACTCTTTTACTCGCAGTTGGTGATATCCGGACTGCAAGTCTATTTTAGAAATACTCCGACTATTTTTAACTGATCGAATAAGTCATCAATCATTTGTAAGGGATACCGATTCTTGATTGTCACTTGATTGAGCTGCCAATAGTCAATACACAACCAAAGTGAGCCATCCTTCTTCTTTAAAAAAAGAGCAGGGGCTTCCTAGGGTGAAGTACTTGACCAGATGAACCCTGCCTACAACAACTCTTCCAGTTGACTCTTTAACTCTTTGAGTTCTGCCGAAGCCATGCGGTATGGTGCCTTAGAGATTGATGTTACTCCCAGTGCTAGGTCAAAGACAAACTCCACTGCCCGCTTAGGAGGTAACCCTGGAAGTTCATCTCGGAAAACATCTGGAACTTTGCTACCACAGGAATCATGGGCAACTCTTTGAATTTGGACTTAGACTCCATTAGGTTAGCCGAAAAGGCTTGACAACCCTCACCGGACAACTCGGTTGCCTCACATGATTGTGGTGGGACACTGATAGGGCACTAAAAGCTTTTTCGGTAATGTCCATCCAGCTCTCCGCCTTCATTGGATTGATTCCTCCAACAAATACATCAGCTCCATTTTTCCCGAACTTTTCCATAGTGTAACAGTCACTATCATCAACAGCTGGCAGCACCACTTGTCGGACTACCGGTGGCATTGGGTTTGGATGCTCCCCTCGCTCACCCGGGTGAGCTTACCCTGCCCGCCCTTATGCACTCCCTTGATTACCATCTGGGATGGTTCTGGGACCTGCTGCCAAGTTAGGGGTCCATTCCCTGCTACCATTCCCGGTAACTGCTGAACAATGTTTTGGACCATAGAATTTGTATTTTCTGTGTTCAAGTCTAACTGCGCAGATCAGCTTGACTGTCTACGGGTGCATGCCATCTAAAATATAGAAAATTTTTCCGTTATGGCTCATTCATATGTGCTTTAATAATATTCAACAATGGGAAAAGATAATTTTTGGACTTTTCAACAAGGTACTTGAGTCATAAGATGTGAGCTTGTGGGAAACTGTGCTCTGATACCACCTGTAACTACCCAGGCAAAAATGCAATATCGTGGGCTTAACCGGCTTGAGTTTTACTAAAAAATATATAAAATAACCATCCCACAGTCTCGAACTATTTCTCATAGCCATATTTATAACACAAGTAAATAAAAAGGAAGTCCACTTATTATCCATCGCCAGACATGAGTCGGTGGAAGAACCCCACAGTAGTTTTTTATTCTTCGGTCTAACACTGCTAACCTGCGGAGGCAATTTTGCGTTAGTGATTAAAATACTAAGCCAGATAATTAAATAAAACAAGTCAATAAAAACCCATCAAAATCTTTCAGTTCATTTGAAGATTATGGGCTATCAGATCCATTCTAATATGTCTGTTATTGGCTATCAGGTCCATTCTGACATATCTGTTTCTTGCTGTGAGGTCCATTCTAACATGTCCATTACTAGTTTAGGTCTATTCTGACATGTCCGTTACTGGTTGTTAGGGCCACTTTGACATGTCCGTTATTTGTTGTCAAGTTCATTCTGACATGTTTGTTACTGGCTATCAGGTTCATTCTGACATGTCTATTATTGGTTATCAAGTCCATTCTGACATGTCCAGCTGTCATGTCCATTCTGACATTATTGGGTTGTCAGGTTCATTCTGACATATCCATTATGAGATTATGGGTTGTCATGTCCATTATGAGATTATGGGCTGTCAAGTCCATTCTGACATGTCCATTAAGAGCTTATGAGCTACCAGGTCCATTCTGACATGTCCATTCTGAGATTATGAAGGGTGCAACCTCATGTCACACTGAGTTAATTCCTAAACCCCGATTGCACTCGGTGCATGGTAGTAAAATATGGGCTCAGGTCGACCAGGCTGCCCACAAGGGAAAATACAACATTTTAAATGATCATACTAGCTCGTACGTAAACTTGCAACTGCGACCAACGATCCTAATCTGATATGAGAATAGAAAACTATACGTGAGTATAATTTTAATCGAGTATAAATGCATGCAAGTACATGACTAATATATCTATCATGATTAAATTCCGACAATATAAAACATGTCATATTCAACAAATCTAGTGAGATAATTAATTATTCATGTGACTTAATCATTTAAGTTCTACTTAACATTTAAATTAATTATCTGAATCGTAATTCTCACTTGACAATTAATAAAATAATTATCAATTTATAAACAAATATTTAATTACTATTATTGGTATATTCTTTAACTGATTTGGATTATCCTAATTTAAGGATATTACTATTACAATGATTATTTAATTCAATAAAGGTTCGAACATTCTTTATTTCAATATTCTGTTTACTGATCTTTACACCATTATAATTTATTAACCCATTTTCTACCTTGCTAATTCGTTATTAAAATAATTACTTTATTTACCCAATATCAAATATAATATGGTAAATGTGAGATCTTTATTTTATTAATTACTTATATCCATCCGATTTAATTTAATCGCTTGTAATAAACCGATTAATTGTCGACCATTTATGATGACTATATCTTTATTATTTATGACAATTTCGTATACTAATTGATTAGCTTAACCTCTTTAACCCTTAACCCATTAGAATAATTATTTTTAAAGATTTATTACGAGTTGGTATTATTTTTAACTCGAACTCTATCAAGTTAAGCATAACTTATTGTTCTACCATCTTCTTCTTCCCCAACGTCCCTTCTCTTCTCTAGGGTCCATCCTTGCACTACAACTAGCCCAAACCTCTCCTCCTTCAACCCCAAAAACCAGACCACAAGTCCATCCACTGCAACCTTCCCTAGAAACCTAATTGGAAGCCTAGAATCCAAACTTTTTAGCAGTTCCCCATTGGCGTCCCCGTCCTGTACCATCCATGGCGACCCCAACCTCCATCACCCAAGGCGACCCCGACCAGCACCACCCAAGGCGAACCCGACCAGCACCACCCAAGGTGACAACCAGGCGTTGTGAGCTTGCACGGCGTGAGCTTTGGCCATCGAACTAGTATAGGTGTCTGGAAACTCCACCGTGTTGTCCATCGTCCAACCCTCATGCATAGCACTCCTAACATGCTAGAGACGACAACTTAATTATCCTAATTTAACTAATTACATAGCATGGGATGTTGATGAAGCAACTTGAATAGCAAGTGATCATGATTTCCTGCAACAACCATAATTTACATTCATGGACGAAATTTCCAGTTTTCAGTTTATTCCCTTGCCTTCCTTGTTGATTCGAGATTTTAATTCCATGATTATCAAGTTTATTATCAATTTGACATATGCATGCATGAAAATTAAGATAAAGAAGCAAAGAGGAAAATACCCAAACAAGGAGGAAGCAAAGGGAATTTCTGATTTGATTGACATCTTGTTGACTCTTGAAGGTTTGATTAAGAATCATATGAGAACATAATAGGGATTAAATATTTTTGTGTAGTAAAATTTTATTTTTCTTTATGATATTTTGCTTAGGACGCACAAAAGTTTAAATTTAGGGGTGTGTTAACGGTTTAAAATATAGAATATTTACCTCGGTTTTTAATGATATTTTGTACTTTTCGGGTATAATTATTTTTAATTAGGTGATATTTCTCGATATATTCTAGTTAATTAATATTGTATGAGATATGCTTAATTTTGGTGTTTTGATATAGAAAAAGATGAAATAAAATAAGCTTAAGATTTGTGAGTCAGAGCATTGAACCCCACCCATTAATTGTTACAATTTATGGTGTTGACAAAGCTCGGTGAGACATCTGAGTAGGTCGAAGAGTTGGAGACTTGAATGAACATCAAAATTAATTAGACTACGTTGAGTTGCGAACACCTTCATTGAATTCATGTATCTAATGGCCATCTCATCTTCTATCTAAAGGGGTTGTCATTTGTTATTTGAGATATCTCATCTCTTGGCTTAGGAGTTTAGTAAAAGAAATAGTTAATTCTTTTTCTTTCATAATGAAAACTAGTTTCTTTTTTATATTGTTTTCTATTTTCATTATGGAGTAATCCTTTCTTTCATTATAGAGAAGAATGGAACTTAACATGATTTAATTGGGTTCATTTCAGCCTCTTACTCTTTTATTCAATCGGATTGTTTGAATTATCATGTTCTTAATGCCAAGAATAGATTGATCGCCTATTTCTTAGATCAAAAGATTTAATTAGATTTCGGGAAAAATTAATTAGATTAGTTATTGATAATTTATCATATGACAATTTTTGTGACTTGTTTGTAGTTGTGATTGGGCGATAAACAACACCGTATGCAATTCTAAGGAAAATCTTAGTGCGTTATTTTGTTGATTAATTAATTATCACCGAGAGGTAGAAATTGAAGAAAAATAATAGAAGCATGTAGGAGCGGGAGCCACCATGTCATGTAATTATCATAAATTGGCAATCCAAGTAAAAAAAAGATAAGAATAAGGAATGGCCATGATTAAATTCATATTAAGGGAAATTCGACTCTAGAAGGAGTGTTATCATTTGAACTTCTCCTTTGATTTAAAGTATTATTTAAATTTAGTTAAGTCAATTGTGTTTGTTTTGTTCTTCATTTCATTTACTTTAACTAATTTAAGGAAATTCTTTGTGGGACGATACTCGAACTTATCACTCTATTACTTGTTTCGAACATGGGGTTTATTAACGCAAAGAACCACGGTCTCCCCTCAAGTCTATAGGGACTCATAATGAGGTTCAACACGTGTCTTGTTTGCTCTTCAGTGGTGTGTGACCTATTGTCCTGTACCAATTTGTACCACTAATCTTGGCTCACATGACTACTACCGCTATGGTAGACTATCAAGCAAGACTATCAATCAAAATGAGCATACATTGGTATCACTCTATCTGGTCAGCATGGTCTTTTATGTTTGACATCCCTATCTGCATCGTTCTTAAGCTGGGGTGAAATCTGTCATCGCAAGATCGGTATGCAAACAACTACCTACACTATAAACCCTAATTAGTACCATAAAGGTACCTCTATAATTAGGGCAAGGCTTAGTCTTATATCTCAAGGTAAGGACCTAATCATGCTGGCGAAGCACAAGGGAATCACTATCTCTCTGAAAGACACTTCCTCACTAACCCTCTATCTGTGCCCAATACTCTAATACAAGTCTAACTCCACTTGCTGGCTAGCCAATAGTTGAATGGGCTAGACTGTGTGGGTGACTATCTAATAAGTGTATGCTAGTTGTTACCCATGGATGTACGCCCATGGATGCACTATCATGATGTCTGAATAATCTGATCACTGTGGATGTCCGGTCTGGACGTCATACTATCATGTTCAGACTCTATCCATGCGCATACGTACGAGGCTATCACTAACAGTATCTGATGAGGTTATTTTGCAATGTACATCTGACCCAAGGGTGTCAAGTCAAGACAATGGTTGCAAGAGAGTTGGTCAAGTTGGACCCTATGCCATCTCATCAGAATAACCTCAACTTTCCTAACTATCCTATGTTCTACTGATGCCACTGTAGCTATATCTTGTTCTTCAAACTTCAACCCTACTCAGCTTTGAAAGTTGTGACATACGGTCGCTAGGCAAAGCTCAATATCCTCCAAATAGCTGTTCTCGTGTGGAGGCGAGGCAACTACTTGGCCATGGCTTAAGTTCTAACTGTTCCAATGGCGGTAGTGCGTATTCGGTCGGTGATTGAGCAATACACGAACAACAGTAGTGCATACTTGGTCGTGGTTGAGCAATACACAAACAATGGTAGTGTATATTCGGTCGGTGGTAGTGCATCTTGGATTATAGTTGTGTACCTCGGACGGTGGTTGTGCACCTCAGTCGGTTGTTGTGCACCTCAGCTTGTGGTTGTGCAACTCGGTCGGCGATTGTGCAACTCTATCAGCAGCAGTACTATCCAGGTGGTGAGGATCTGTCTATGATCATATACATTGTAAATCCACTACTGTCTCTAACATGTCTTCCTCCATGTGTCTGTCTCCCTAGAAGTAGCTGCTAACAACTCAGCTTAGGTTGTCCAACCATGTGTGTCTGATTTGGAGGGGTTTGGATCATGGTGGTTACACATACTATGGTGAACCTATGTTGAACCCACACTAATCTCCTAAAATCTAGAGTGGCTACTTCTCATAGTGCTGACTGGCCTTCAAATGACAATCATTGATCTGGTGCCTTAACCCTGATGCAATCTCGTTAAATATCTGATCTTGTAGGCAATGGTTGTCTTGATCTTTTTCTTGTCATATCAAGACCTCTATCTGGCAAAGAAAAGCCAAAAATGCTATTGGGACAGATATAATCTGATAGAAGACGGGGATGCAGTGAAGTGCTCATCAGAATATTGATCCACCTCACTACTCATCCTCATTCATTACTATCTTCTGAAAGTGGTCCATGGCAAGTCACTTGTCCAAATTCTCATCTATACTCCAAGTACTTTAGTGGCTCTATTGGCATAGTCATAGCCTTCATCCTTAAGGATTTGCCGGCATTGGGTAGTCCATCTCATGTGCCAACTAACTTGCGAGTATCTCAATACTTGCTCTTATTGCTGCACCCTTTCTTCTTTTTCTTTTTTTTTTTAACTCCTGCCCACAATTTACACCATGTGCCATGGAAGGACTAATGTGGTGGCATGCAAACGACGAACCCCTTGTCAACATCTAATTCAACCTCAACTGATAGAACATGTGGACACCCTGACTCATACAACTCTCTTATGTGATGGAAAGAACCAGTGGGTTTTTTAGCCCATCATGACATGCCTGTCAAATTCCTATTGACATCTACTGACATTCGGATATGGTACCATCTTATACCCATTCTACCTCTGCTAGCACTACAACATGCCTATTCACATCTAGCTGATCAAACATTCTAATAGCATGATAAAAATCCATAGAAATGACCTATCAGCTCAACTAAGGCAAATTCCACACATATTTGATCAAGACCTGAATACACTGTTATGCAACTAACTTATGGAAAAAAATTGTCTATAAAGAAAATAGACAAGAACATACCTTCTAGCTTGACTCGGAGCAATCTTTGCACACAACACCTATAACAGTATCGTGCATCTTAATCGACTAAGAGTGGGCACACTTGTGAACCAAACTAGAATACCATGGACACTAGTTGGGATGGCTATCCCGAACCCAACTCATGCGGATCTAATCTCGGCGTCTTAAGATGAAGATACGATATTCGCTATAAGCATGGAGGAATGCACAGAACCCTAACATGCTATTATATGGATAACATTAAATTAAATTCACACACCAACAACAATTACAATAAAATCAATAAAAATTCCAAAATAAAATGGATAAAATCTCCCCTGAAAGTGTAATTAGGGGCCACCCTATCAAAACGATATATACAAACATATAAACATATATAAGATATTTGCACTCAACCAAAATTCTAATCTAGAGTATGCATCAATCACTTTGAATCTTAGGTTTCTACCCACCTGTGCATTCTATTCGCACTTCCCATCATATCATCATGTTTTAGATTTCCTCATATCAGTTTAAATATAATAAAATCATAAACAAAATATTAAACATTCAATCATCCGACATGTGTGTGCAAGAGACCTCACTGCTCCTCCGTCCAAACTAGCACATCCAATCAAGATCATCACTTAGACATATTATAAAAATGCATTAGTAACGAGTGTTACTGGTCCAAAATGTAATTAATATCAAACTAGCTACGAGAGCAAACTCTCATATGAAAGAAAATATTCATATACTTCTCGTGAACTCTCTGAAGGGCACCTACTGAGGAGCCACTTGGCTACGGACCCAGTAGCATCCTGAACTGACTAATTTGTTGCTGCTGATGCCTCTCTCGACATTTTCTTATTTCATTTTCTAGTCCTTCAGGACTACTAGAATATCCTAAGCCTTCTCCTTACCTCCATAATTCTCCTGGCCTTAAGAACGAAGGTTAAGTACTCTCAGGCAATCGCCTTTAGTACCCTTTGAACTACAAGTCCAGACATGCGCTATACTTAAAAGTACCCGTAAACCTCCACGTTCTCTGGGTGTGAGGAAATCAAACACGGAATTGTCAGGATCCCTTGGGAATGGAACAGTCCATTCACTAATCCAGAGCCCGCTTTGATTGTCAGGTGCATCCGGTAATAATACGTGCAAGTCGATTTCACCATATATCGTCTAACTGAAAACTCGGTAAATTTATATATATAGGCCTGGGAAGGAATTTATAAAATAGGCCCGAAGGTAACTTGTGGTGGATCTTGTTTTGGAAAACATACTCGAGGGATCTCATCCTCAAGGGTTATTAATCTCGGAAACTAGTTCGTTAAAATGGCCTCGGTTATGTTGGATCTAATAAAACACCACTTAACCCGTCAACAAGTAATAAATCAAACATCCAATAGAAGAGAGTGTAAAACAGAGACAAGACCTAAATGGACCTGGTAGAAGCTCCAAGTGTGTCCTCGCGGCAAGGCGGCGAGCTCCTACTTCGTACTTACACATCAAATCTACAAGCTAACGCCCACTAACTAAATGATGTATCAAACTCATTATAAATATCACACTCACAATGCAGTCATCATCAATCAAACAATTAATAATCATTAGTGTAAATATAATTCTAACCCATCCTATTCATACCAATTTTATTATGTTTTCTAAGTTACATTGCAATCAATTAGCATGCTCAAATTTAGTTTACCTTATTAGATCATTAGCATTCATCTATTATCAATCAAATCATGCAACTCATTATTTCATTCACAATCAAGAATTCATTATGTCAAACAATTAATCCTAACATGGTGTGCTAATAATCATCAATTTTAAATAATTAAATCGGATGTAATTATACCTCACGGTGTCAGTAATCGGCTATGGCTAGGGTTTCGTTGTGCGTCTCGAACCTCGAATTCGGTGCTCAACGGCGTCCAAAGCTCGATCGGGACCGACTAGATGAGCTCAGTGAAAGATCTAGCAAAATCTAGTAAATCCAGTTTTCTAATGATTTCCAGCACTTTCCGACAATTTATGGCAGTTTTTCGGCAACTGTTCCGGTGATTTTCTGGCGACTATTTTTGCGGGACAACAGGGGTAAGAGTTGGCACCGGCTCGGCAAGCTCATCCTAATGGTGGTGACAGCAAGGGTGGGGCTGAACGGCGTCGATCGGCGGTCAGAGGCTGCGGTGATGACACGTATGGGGGGCAACAACGGGGCAAGGTTTGGAGAAGAGAAGTGTCCAGAGGGAAGAAATGGTTCTGCGGCAATATCATAAATAAAACTTGAATCAAATCTGAGTCAAGCAAAAAATAATCACTAATTCGTAATAAATCTTAAAAAAATCCAAAAAAATCAGAAAAAATCTCATAAAATAAAAGAAACACCACGACATCCAAATGACATGCTTTATAACTAATAACCCACCCGAATACAATCTAATGCCTCCTAATGTGTTAGTCGGCCTAAAATAATTCTTTGGTCACAAAATTAAATAAAAAAAAACCATCAACTATATACTCTCATATTTACTGATAACTCGGTCTGCTGATGCGTATCTGATATTATCATCGAATACTTGGGTATACATGTACCCTCATTGCATGTGCACATGGTCAGCCATGGCCCCATGCACGTGTTCTTAGAGCTGAACTAACTTGGACCACGGTCGAACCAATCGGCTAATGACTCTAATACCCTGACTTGAGTGGTGCATTTTACACCCTGCCCTTTTCTTCCTGTTTTCCTTCCCAGCCACCCACTGTCGACCACCTTGCATGCGTCGTTGCCAGCCACCAACTCCGGTGACAACCTCCGGCCACCCTTTGTAGCCTCTTCCCCCTCCTTCCCAACCCTTCCCCGACCTTAACAACCACATGGACGGCAACTCAAGGCCGCCTCTTTGCATGTGCTGGTGCTAGCCTGTTGCGCACCACCGCACCCTCGATGTCGACCAGAACTTCCATACACAACCATCCCCTATCCCTTACACGACCAGACCCTCCCCTACATCCCTCACACGACCTCCATCTGCCCTATCCAGGGCTGTTTTGAGTAGCAATCGCCACCGCTGAGAACTGTGCAGCCGGCTGCTCCCTCCGGTAGGGTCATCTTCTTCTGGTCATCTCATCCCTGCCTTGATATCCTCCTTGCCATTCATACCTCACAGCAGCACCAAGTCCATAGTCACCGATTTGCGGTTGGGCCTTGTCATGTCCTAGCCACATGCTCTAGTCCTAGCCAATTGAATCCTCCCTGTGCTGAACGACGTTCATGCCGACGGCAGCCGCCATTGTTGCCAATGTCACTGTTGTCACCAATGCCATCATTAGGTATTCCTAATTTAAAAATTGAAATACAATGGATCTGACGATGAAATTATATGCATAGAATGCAAAGTGGTGATTCTACATACACTTAATTACTGTGATTTAGTTGTTCATGAATTAAATTGAGAAGAATGTTCATTTAATTGTTATCAGCTTGATTATGATATAGATGATTCTCATGTTAAATATTGTGATAACATCATGTTATAGTATTGATGAATGTTTCTTGTTAGACATTTCAATGTGATCTAAATAGTTTATCATAGCTGACTCGATAGGGATTGAATTCCCTAGTTAAGGATTTTTGTCATGATGTGTAGATGGAATTGGACATGAGCATAAATGAGGAATTGAACATGAATTGAGAATCTATGAATCACTTAGTAGTTATTAAGGAATTATCAGATTATATAACAGCAATAGTTATTTCATAATTTCACATGTCTTGTGATGTGTCTTCTATTCAACTGTTTGTGATTGCATATGTTTTGTAGTGTTCCTTATTTGACTGACTATGATTTTATATAGTTCTTCATCGCATTCATGCATCACATGATTAGAATGGGCGTTAGTATTTAGTTTTGATGTATAGGTACAATTAGGAGCTCGCCGCTTAGGTGTGAGAACATGCCTTGAGTTACTGCTAGGTTTGTTTAGGACTTGCCCTTGCTTTATTGTTCTATTTTATAGTGATTTATTTTTACTATTTGTAGGACGGGTTAAGTGGTGTTTTATCGGATCCAACTTAACTCGGGTCATTTAGTTGAATAGTTTTTGGATTAATAACCCTCGAGGATGAGATCCCTTGAGTATGATTTAGAAAACAAGATCCACCACAAGTTGCCTTGGGGATTTTTATATAAATCCCTTCCCAAGCCTATATATAATTTTATCGAGTTTTAAGTGAGACGAGAGATGATGAAACCGACTCATACCATGAGCTGGTGCACGTGAGAGTCATACGAGATCTGGACTAGTGAGAGGGTTGTTCCATTCCCAAGGGATCCAGACAACTCTGAGTTGAGTTCCTCACACCCAAAGAATGTGGAGGCTTATGGGTACTATTAAGCATAACACACGTTCGGACTTGTGGTTCAAATGGTACTAAAGGCAACTGCCTGAGAGTACTTGCCTTCGTAAAGGTCAGGAAAATTATGGAGGAAAGAAGAGGACTGAGGATATACTGGTAGTCCCAAGGGACCAAAAAGTAAGAAATTAGAAAATGTCGAGAGAGGCATCAATAGACCAGTCAGTTTGGGATGCTACCGGGTCCGCAGCTTGGTGGCTCTTTAGTAGGTGCCCTTAGAGAGTTCTGATGAAGTATATGAATGTTTTTCTTCAAATAAGAGTTAGCTTTCATAACCAGCTTTATATAGTTATATTTTGGATCAGTAATACTTGCTACTAACATGTTTTTCTAATATATGTAGGTGATGATTATGAGTTGTATATGCCAGCCTGGACGAAGGAGTAGTAATGTCTCTTGCAGTCAAACGATAGAATGTTTAGTACTTTGTATATGATGTTATTATATTGTGAATGATATGATAAAATGCAAGATATGATAATATGATGTGATATGACATCTACTTTAGTAGCAAAATTCCCAATGATGACATGTTAATATATATGTTTTAATAAATATGTTTAGATATTGAATATGTATAACAAGTGGGTAAACTCAAGATTCAGAATAAATTATATAGCAAACTAGAATTCTGTATGAATGACAATGTCTGTTATATATATATTTGTATTTGCTAGTTTGACAGAGTGGCCCCTACTTGCACTCCTAGGGAAGACACTCTTCGTATTAATTCAGAAATTTGTATAGATTTTATCGGAATTATTTTAATATGTAAATTGGTTGACATGCCATCTATATAATAGCATGTTAGGGTTTCATGCATTCATCCATTAATAGCGATTAATATCTTCATCTTAAGGCGCTAAGAGTAGATCCACACGAATTGGGTTCGGGTTAGCCAACCTAATCAGGACAGTGACATTCCAGTTCGATTCACGAATGTGAGCTAGATATGGGTTGTTGCACTTGTGCTTAGCATGTCATTATTTTTTTTTGTTCTTTTGTTCATGTTTGATGTGTGTTTATATGTATTTATTTAATGTATTATAATGTGTGCCCTCATTAGCTTTTGTATCAGCAAATCATACATGTTATCAAGTTCCTCGATGAGGCACTCATATTTTAGCTTCGGCAGTTATTTTGATGTAATGATTCCCTTATTTTATACCTTTATATTTTGGCTCTTGTAGTGTGTTGAGTGTTCTCATGTCATGTTATCACACATAGCTTCTTATTAGGTTTTTGCACACATCCGTTCATCTTTTTCCTATTGAGTGTTGGCTGCGTATCTATTGGTGCCTTCCTTTCGCAAGACGCCATTTGGTTGCTTTGGTCTATTTCTTGTTCGAGTCTTTCAGATTAGTCGATTTAGACATGACTTAACTCGTACGCAACATATCTGATCCGGTTTTATAGGTGAACCCAAAACAGGGTGTTACAATCACTATGAGCATTTTTGCTCCACTTAAATTAACCTATTGATTAATTGTAAGTGTTTAGCCTCACATTAATTCTTACTTTATCTTAACAAACACCTTGTTGGTGATATGGACTTGGCTCTCCTATGACCGTGCTCAACTTATTCACCATAGTTTTCCCCATTTTTTAGTTTACTTAATAACTTGTTTCTTATTTAGACCAATCAAACCTTTGTGAACAAGTTCTTTAACATCTTATTTCTATCAAGCTAATATCTAATTACCATCATATAAGCCTTCAAGAAGAACCATCATCAATAGCCAAAGAGCGGTACTAGGGCTACAGTAAAAATGAAAAAAAAGGGAATGATAGTGATTACAAAGGTGAAAATTAGAATTTCCATGTGGGTGAATTAAAACGGGTTTGGGTCCTTATTAGACCTAATTTTCTGGAACTCGAACCGAAACCCAATCCAAAGTTTAAATCAATACCAAAGATGTAACACCCCGATTTCGGTTCACTTAAGAACCGGACAAGAAATGCTAAAGCTGTCGGTCGGTACGACTCGATCGATCAACTAGATCGAAACAACCTTCTTGGTTTCATGAGAATGGAAGGCATTGTCAAATAAACATCAAAGTACATCAAATATAAATAAATGCAAGAAAGAAAATCTTAAGTTGAGCTCAAGTGTGTGTAGCATTTAACTGTCCTTCCGCCGAAGTCGATACAGGATTTGCGAGACCTACATATATTATAAGAAAACCGTCAGTAACGAATGTTACTGGTCCG
>JAVDBV010085557.1:0-23279 GCA_032619315.1 Piper longum | reverse complement strand
CTGGTGAGTCCAATCCACCATGTTCGTAATTGGCTGTCGAGTCCAATGTCCAATATATTGTATTATGGGCTATCAGGTCCATTCTGACATGTCTTTTACCGGATGGCGAGTCCAATCCGTCATGTCCGTTATCAGATTATGAAGGGCGAAGCCCGTGTCGGACTGAGTCAATTCCTTAACCCTTGTTGCACTCGATGCATGGTGGTCGAATATAGACTCAGGCCGACCAGGCTGTCCACAAGGGAAAATACAACATTTTAAATAATTAGACGGACCTGGTTAGCTTGTACGTAATCCTAATCTAAACGAGAACATAAAATTATACATGAGTATAATTTTATTCACGTAACAATGCATGCAACTAAATGATTAATATCTCTATCTTTATATCAATTCAACAATTTAATAAATATAATAATAATTAAATAATTAACTAAAATAATAATTAAAGAAATTTATCATAACATCTAATCATGTTAAACTATATGAATATGCATATAAACTAATGTAAAGGTTTTCGAATTACCAAAAACGGTCGAGAAACAGGCGAATACGAGCTAAACCAACCCGAACCAAGTTGAACCAAACCAACCTGAATGGTCTGAACCAAACCGGCTCAAAATGGGTTGGGTTGGCTGGGCGACCTGAACTGGACATGGTTTGGCAGCTGGCGGACTCGAACTAGCCAGGTGGACACGAACGTTATAGGCAGATACAAAACGGGCAGACAGACCTGACACCAGTCGTTGGTAAAAGGGTCGGGCAGAGTGCCCCCACTTCCTGTCGCCAGAAAGCGTCAACGGCGGTCTGGATGGTGGCGCCGTCGGTCGCGATCGAAAGAGGACGTGATGGCGAAGGTGTTGGAGGTGACGAATGGCAGAGTCCGGCCACGGCCTGGCCGAAAATCGGGCGAAACTATGAATTACCGTCGTCGTCACCGGCAATGATCACGGCCACGACGACGGTCATGGGTGGTCTCAAAATGTAGATATAGATGAGTATAAGCCATTGGGGTGGTCGAACCGGCCGGTGGTGGCTTGCCGGCACCAGAAAATGGCTCAAACAGTGGCGGCGGCAGGGTAAACCAGCTCCAAAAACTCCGCAGTATGCGGCAACTGCGGTGGCACCCGTGGTCGTGGGAGTTATGACTGGAAAGCTGGCCACGCGATGGTTATGGGGGTACCGGTCCGGTAGCTGGGGACGAGATAGAGACTCGCCGGCGGTGAGTTGAAGTGGCAGCATCGTTAATACAAATTATGGATGGCACGAACAAGGAAGAAGATACCCAAGTGAAAAAGAAACTGGCTTCGGAAGAGGAAGAAGAAAATGAGAATGACGCCCCCTCTCTATTTATATAAAAAAAATGATGGCTAGGGTTTTGTAAAAATACCCCAACACCGGTATTTTGTTTAACCGGGTAACCGGTAAAGATTAAAATATAATATTTAACCGGGTAGAATTAATCGGGTAGCGGTTAAATAATTTAAATGGAAATATTAATTTTCTAACGTCCCATCCTACTGCGTCGATTATTATTATTATTATTATTTTTCCCGGGTCTTCACATAATGTCAACAAGCTTACTTACAAGTTATGTAAATCAAGCATTAATTACTACAACAAAGACTCATTCTTTTCACATGTTCTTCAAATGTCTTTGGTAGTAGTATTTAATTAGAGGATCAACAACCAAAAGGCTAGTGTTAATATGTTTTATTAACACTTTTTGTTATTGAATATATTCTTTAATGATGAGATATTTAAGCTCTACATGTTTAGCACCGTTAGAATATTTGTCGTTCGTAGAGAAGAAAACTATAACAGAATTATCACAATAAATTTTCAATTGCCAGAAAATAGAGTTGACAACCCCAATTCCTAAAATAAAGTTTCTCAAACGTAAACCTTGAGTTGTGACTTCAAAATATGCCCCAAATTCAGCTTCCACAATGGATGAGACAACGATAGATTCTTTAGCACTTTTCCATGAAAATTTTCCATTTGCCAAAATGAACAAATAACCAAAAGTTGACTTTCTGCTATCACGGTATCGAGTAAAGTTTAAATTTGAATATCCAATCATATCCCGTTGTTCAAATCTTTTGTACATAAGCATATAGTCCTTCATTCCTTGTAAGTTCCTAGAGACTTTCTTGGCAACTTTCTAGTTATTCAATTCAATATTACTTTGATATCTGGCAAGCATGCCAATAGCAAAACTGATCTCCGATCTAGTGCAGGTTTGAGCATAAATTAGGCTACCCATAACTAAAGCATAAGGGACATTTTCCATTTGTTTCCACTCTAAATCATTTTGAGGACAATGCATAAGACTAAATTCATCCCCTTTCTATTAGGAAAAATACTTAATGAACAATCTTTCATTCAAAATCTTTTCCAAAACTTTATTGGCATAGACATTCTAAGACGATCACACTAATCCACCAGACCGATCACTAAATATTTCTATTCCTATCACGTATGAAGCATCTCCAATATCTTTTATTTTAAATTTCTTTAAAAGAAATTCTTTTGTCTCGTACAATATGCCAAAATTACTAATGGACAATAAGATATCATCAAAATATAGAATTAGAAATATAAACTTATTCCCACTAACCTTTATATATATACACCGATCAACAGTGTTTCTATCCAAAGGAAGTAATAGTATCATTAAACTTAAGATACTATTATCAAGAAGCTTGTTTAAATCTATATATTGATCTCTTAAACTTATACACCATATTTTCCTCACTTTCAGCTTGTAAGCCTTCAAGTAGAGTCATATAAAGTTCTTGCTCAAGGTCACCATCAAGAAATCCAGTTTTAATATCCATTTCGTGCAACTTTAAATCTCAATGAGTCACCAATGCTATAATGATTCTAAATGAATCCTTTTTGGAAATGGGCAAAAATATTTCTTTATGGTTAGTACCATCCTTTTGAGTAAGTCATTGGTTACAAGTCAGACCTTGTATCATTCATTATTGCCTTTTAAGTCATGTTTAGTCTTAAGACCCATTTACACCCAACTCGTTTCTATCATTTTGGCAACAATACAAGATCCCAGACATTGTTTTGTTCAATTGATTTTATCTCTTCCCTTATAACATCTTTTCATTTTTTAGAATTAGCACAATTCAAGACTTTAAAAATGAAATTGGATCCTGATCAATTCTAATGTCAAAATCTGATTCTTGTATGTTAACCATAAAATCATTTAAAATAACTTATCTTCTTACTCTTTGTGACTTCTTTAATACTATTCCCTATGGTAAACTTTATTTTGAGGCACCATCATTATGATCCTATTGGTCAACATTTTCATGTTGTATAACATTCTCAACCTACTAAACAATTATGGGAGATCTTAAAGGAGATGTTACAAGAGGAGGAATTTCCACTCGCATCTCCTCTATTATTACATTTTGTGATTCATTTCCCCCACTAACTTCATCATTCTCAACCCACTAACTTCATCATTCTCAATAAACTTTGCACATACAGTTTCTACAATTTTTAGATTGTGGTTAGGACAATAAAATCTAAATCTTTTAGATTTCTCTAGGTGACCAATAATTAACGACTAATTGTATGAGAATCCAATTTACTTTCATGTAGATTGGAGATTTTTGGATTTTTCAAGACACCCCCAAACATGCAAGTGTCTAAAACTAAGTTTCCTACCGATCCATAACTCAAAAGGAGTTTTAAGTACCACTTTCGTGGGAACTCTATTTAATAAATACATGGTTCGAAGTGCATATGTCTACAAAGATTTTGGTAATAATTTACTTCTCATCGTGCTTTTCCTAATATTCATTAAAGTACAATTATGCCTTTAACTGCACTATGTTGTTGTGATGTGTCTGGCATAATGTATTGAGCACATAGTCATTCTTTCCACACATGCACAACACTAAGAAGCATATTAACTTAATTATCTTATTTAATCAATTATTAAACCTCATCAGATAACCTTAAGTAAGGTTTAGAATTGTAAGTATACTTAGTGGATAATCTTATACTTATGGTTTAAAGAACAAGTTTAACTAAATGACTTTTTTGTACAGGCCAAATGTCGTCAAAATGGCTATGATTTGGACCGGTGGGCCATAAAATCTTACGGGGGCTTAGATGCAAAAATTCCCAAGTGTCGGCCCATGGGCCAACATGGATTTGATCTTATAAACTTTTAGATCCAAATTCCAAGTATTTTGGCCTGAGTGGATTCGGAATTGATAGGCATTAGCTAAGGCATTTATAGAGCATGCTAGACCTACTCACTTTGGGAAATTTCTACATGAAGATTTACCAAACCATTGGTTCTAAAATTTTACGATGATGTTGTAGGGATACAACCTAAGGTCTAGCTAAACTTTGTGGAAATTTTACCACCAAACAATTATGGTTTAGGATTTTGAAACCGAACCTAGGGAAGTAGTGTTCCACCCTGCATTCTTATTCAATCCACAAAACCCCGATTAATTAACTACCTAAATGATTTTTAATTTAGGCCAAATTTTCTAAATCATAGCAAACACTTATTAAATCCTTATGTGATTTTTACAGATTTTATGGTGCCTTTTAACAATCTCAACGAGCACAAATCTCAAAGCATGGCGTATTACATCAAATACATAGCAAACACACAATGTATTTAGGAGTTTTGTTCAAGCCCTTAATGTTTAATAAAATGGATAATTTACATGAATTATCTAACATACTAAAATAGAAACATGAAAATGGTTGCATTCAAATAAGACTTAAAATAGGTTGAAAAAAATAGGGAAATTAATGGTTAGACTACTGGAAACAATAAAGCAACCACCATTTGCCAAATTTTACATTTATATATGTTTATATAGGAAAAAGTATACAAAAAATGCTTCATATAACATGTAGAACTATTGCTTATGAACATAACAAAGTAATCATCAGGTAAAATAATGATCTATAGCATAAGATACATGAGTTCTACCAAAACAAAGCATATCTCTCACATATAACTTGTAAAAATGCTCCTAAGACATAGATCTATAAGAATAAAATATCAGAAAGATTGAAAATAAACAAAACAACATACATGCACACATACAAATGTCGTGTATGAGGAGAAAAATGAGACCTTTACCTCACAAAGGGCTAAGGGGAGGTATCTTTGAGCTTCCTACGCAATGACCTACCACTTCTAGGGTCTTAGCTGGCTTGGAGAGGGCTTGGAAAGGTTGTGTAAGATGTGGGAAGGAGAGGGAGAGGGAGGAAAGTCGGAGTGGAGAGAGGAAAGGGTGAAAAGAGTGGAGAATAAGCCCTATTTAGAGCCAAAATTTAGCGCAAGGGAACTAGCCTAGCATATCTGTGTTTGCATCTGCTAAGCCAAACCATGAAAATTTTTTGACAAGATCACGCACACCTACTAAACCAAACCTTGCACAAAGTCACGTCACGCGATTGGGCACAAGGGCACTCTCAGGTTCTTTGCGTTGGTTGAAAAATTGTGGGAATCCCTAATTTTGGTGCGAAGGAACTCGTAGGGTGCCTTTGCATCCAAACTCAGCCAGATTAAACCCTAAGGCATCAGCACAAGGGCACTCGCAGTGCATCGTTGCACTGGGGCAAATTTGGGTGCACATAGGGTTTTCACCCTAAGCAGCAGGCAATGACCTCGAGAACCACATCGTGGACCAACAGGGGCTAGGATCAACTGAAAGGGTTCAATGCAAGCAAAGCAATCTAGACTCGAGGGACACGATTCTAAACCTAACTAGACTCAACTCAAAAAAAAAAAAAACCAGAAAAGAAATAAGAGTTGGAACAACATAGTCCAACCGGATGGCACAGAGTACCGGGGTAGACTAGGGATGTAGCTCGCACATAGCAAACCATACATATACACATGGCGAAAAGGAATGGACAAAGAAACTCGATTTGGGTCAAGATCGAACCGAAACGAAAACTATCAAGCGATCAACCTGAGTTTCACATACACAGTTTTAGATTACAATTTTTTTTCAAGTATGATGACACATTGAAATGATATCTTTGAAATAGGTATTGTAGAGGAGAAGTAGAAGAACCAACATGGAAAGTTTCATCGACTCTTATGACTTTTTTGTAAAAAAAACACACAGAAAAGGAGAAGGTGGATAGATTGGGTAATTTTTTGACGATTTTCTACTGTTTATCGGTTCAGTCGAAGTCGTCAGGCTGTGGGTTTGTACCTTTTCGTTGGAATTGGTCAATGTAGGACTGATTTGTAGAGAAAAAATCCCAACTTTGATAGAGTTTAGAAAAAGCTTTGCCTAGAGGTTGAAGAGGACCGGGTTCAATTTTCTCAAACGGAATCAGTTCAGTTCAAATAAAATAATTTTAATTGGTTCGGGGATATTTATACAGTGAAAACTAGAAAATGAAAAATAATTTTTTCAACCTATAGGTATAAAAACTTATTTAAATTTCCTTACTATGTAAATAAAAAAATAATTTTGAATAGGGAAATAGAAATATTTTTTTATGATTTTAATTTTTCATTATTACATTTTTATTATTTCTTCTTCTGAACTTAAAAATTTGAAAGTATAATATTTTTATCGACAACCTCTACATTTAATATTTTTTATTTATTTTTTGAATAGTTTTCTCTAATATTAAACCATGTATGGAAGAATCTAAGTCCTTTCATCCACTTATCTTGGCTTATGCTACCACTATAATACGATTGCCAATAAAATGAAAAAAAAACATATTTCATTACTTATAATAAGCAAAACATTATTTAATTTGTAACAACTGGTTACCTCTCTTAGATAGTTGTAAGCTGCATCACTTAATACATCAACCAGTTTAGTTATTAATTTTATTTCCTTATTTCAACTCTTAGCATTTGCAGTGGCAGTAATGAGCTTTGCCTCTCAGTACACACTTGCTGTCAACCCCTCCTCGATTACAGTCAGGCCCACAGAATGCTAAGCACTTGGCGTCTGTACAATATGGCATATGAAAATCACTGCAACATTTAGATGCATCTTCAATCGCAACCACCTTTTGATCTGAAAATAATATTTACCAAGAAGATGCACTATTAGAATAAAAAAATGACCATTAATATTGAAATTCTTGAGGACCCTAGAGTATGAGGGCAACATGCATGTAATACATATGTTTGTGCTTTGATTTGTGAATTACCTGCTGCAAGTATGACAAGCATCAAGACAAAGGTAATTGCTCCAACTTTAGTCATGGCTTGAGTATGTACGTAGTAATTAATTGTGAATATTGTATTGTCCTTCTTTCTCTACCTTGTTCTGGATATGAAACCACGCTCTTTGGATTTGCTTATTAGTAGAAAGAAGCAGTTTGGGTCTAGTTAAGTTACTGCGCTGATCTTGATCTCTAACTCTTCCACCTTGAAAGTTAGTAACATCTCCTTTGACTAGAATGATCGCACCTCCTCTGATTCGATAAAGGTTACCTTCCCCGTATTAAAGGTTATTTTAAGAGATTCATTTTTATAAATATGGGTTATTTACCTTAATGCATAACTTTAAAACTACTTTTTAATTTAAAAAACTCTTTAAGTATATTCCTTTCCATGGTTTTTCAAGTTAAACTCTATTTATGACTCCCTAATATTAGATTTTACTAAAGGCTTCTTGAGTTAATTAATAAAAAATAATTAACATTATTTTTTTAATTTAATTAAATAAATATTTATCAATATCAATTGTAAAAAGTCAATATATAAAAATTTCATATAATATTTTATTTATTAAAATTTTTTAAAAAAGTTTTTAAATTTTAAAAGAAGTATAAATAACTCTTAGTTGATTTGGAGTCGCTAAGAGTTGACTTCACTCTATGTCATGTTAAGTCAAGTTTGAGCCCGTAAACAATGTATCCAAGCAAATGTTCATTAATGATGGTGTTAAAAGGCATATAATGCCATCAGAATTTTATTTATGAAATAGAATTGTTGAGATTTCACGGTGGTCATTGTAACTGCTTGAGGTATGAAGGGAAGTAAAAATGATAGTTATCGTAATTTTCTATAACCTTTATCTTCCTCTTTCTCTTCTACCTTGTAAAATCCATGCCCTTTGGTTTAAATTTTATTTATAGTTCGGTTTAATTTAGCCTTTGGTTTTATTCAATTTAGTTTGACTTGGCTTATAACTCTCAATTCCAAAGATAGTTGGTGTTGTTTATGCCTCAGTTTGAAAGTTTTGGCTCATATGGGTGCCTATAGGTGTGGTTTTATTTGACATGGGTTGTATTTTACAATAAGTTAATAAGGACGTTTACACGTTGGAAGGCCGTTTTAAGGGGGGTTGTGTTAATCACACATTTAGTGTCAAGATGTTATCAAATACATAAGTTGATATGACCTTTGGCATGCTATTATACTTCATAATAGTCTTCTCTTTATATATATAACTAGTTTAATTTCATGGTCATTTAAAGCAAAAGTCATGAAATACATATTTCTATCATCGAATCTATATAAGTCATTATTCTTTTGAGTATGTTGTTATTTAATCTTCTTTTTTCTGACATTTGATGATAGTCTATAATTTTTGACCAAATCTAGAACCTTAATCTTTTATACTAACAGTTTGATTAAATCTTACATTTTGGTAACTTTTTCACTATTAAATTATTTTTCATTCATTTATTTCATATTTTTATTCATCTATTGTAATCTACAAATATATATATAACAATTATTTTAAATTAATCTTATCTCTATAGATCACGCATTCTCATGCTCATCGGTAGATTGCTGGGAGCTTGGAGATCAGGTCCATTTAGGACTCATTTCTTATTTTACACTTAACAGATGGGTAGGTTGTTTATATCGTATGACGAGTTAAGTGGTGGTTTTGTCACAACCCACTTAATTCGGGCTATTTAGACATCGTGTTTAATAACCCTTAAAGAGAAGAATTCTTGAGTTGTTTTCAAAAATTATAAGATCTATTGCAAGTTGCCTTCTTTTCGAAGGCGCATTAATATTATTATTCTCTACCTAAGCCTACTATTATTATATTTTGTTTTTGTGATTTTGAGTGTTGGGAGATTGTTGTAGATTGTTTCGACTAAGTTCCAGTTTGAGGAGAAAGTCACAAGGCATGACCTATTGAGCCCAATTGTTTCATTGTCGATGAAATCGACACGACACTCTACTTTCACTTCTTACTGTGTCATTTTCACTCATGCGTCTATGAGCTTCTCACACCCACAAAGGTATAGGGCTAGAGTACCATAGCATGCGGCATATGTCATGATTGTGATATACTTGGCTTGCCTTCAAAGCTCAAAGGTGATGAGCATGGTGGAAGTAGAAAGGGTATTGCCGATCAGCTACGGGTCACTCACTGGTGTTGATAACTCTATAAAAGAGTTATTATTTTTTGTATTTCATGTTGAATTTTGTCATGTTTTGAGTTGCTTTTACTTAAGTTTTATTAGTTTAACAGTCTATTATTTATTATTAATAATGCGAGAAATCAATGTGATTTTTGGTGTATAAAGTGCTGATTAATGTTGTTCTAGTAGGGTATAAGAGTTTCGAGACGATCTGGAACGAATTCGGGCAAAAATCGGGCGAAAAATGAATTTTGGAATTGTTGTTACAGTAAATTCATCGCGGGTACTGTAGCGACCCAGTTGCTATTTAACCCGGGCATTACTGTAGCGACCTGGGTATTGTAGCGATCTGGATATTGTTGCATGGTGGGCCCCACTTCAAATCATTGGCTGGATGAGTTATAATCTGAATCAAGGTTTTATCAAAGAACAACAACAAAAAGACGGCAAAAGTGACGGCTCAAAAGGTAGGGAGGAACGACGAAGGAATTGGATCAGAAGAAGACACTTTCTCTAAAAGAGTTTTTCTTTATTCTGATTCATTTTTCTTTGTGATTAATGATGTCTTTCTTATCACATATGAATTTCTTTGGTTTATTTGAATATTTTATGGAGTAAATTCTTTTCTAAGATTTTCAATGAAACTTAGTGCATGGATTAATAAAGGTTGTTAATTTTTATTTATGTGATTGTGTTTTTAGATTATCTATTTTACTGTATTCGTTAATGCTATCATTAGACTGACCATCTATTAGATGATCTAGAGATTTAATCTTGTCTAGAGATAGAAAGATTAGATTTATCATTGAATAAAATAGACTAGGTTCATCTATTTTTGGTGATTTATATATGAGATAGAGAGATACTCATATATTTTGGGTAACTATTAAGGGCAGAACTTAATGTATCATTTTGCATACCCATTTTCATAGAGATATAGAAGTTGGGTGCAAGTGATAAGTTTATGGTGAATCTAAGAGATGTCATAAATAATTAATTCCCGTGATTAATGATTCAAATGTACAATTCATAGGTAAAAATTATAACGTTAATCATATAAAGCACTAAGTGAAATTGAAAATCCTAAGTTTGTCGTCTTGAAATCAATTCATCATTTAAATATTATAATTTTAGATTAATTTAGTCGTAATTTATAATTAAATCAATATTTGAACTTGTTTTCGTTTAAGTATAATTAATTAAATTAGTTTTGGTAATTGAGAATTTCTATTACTAATTCCTCGTGGGATGATACTTTCTTATCACTTTTATTACTTGATTCGGCACGTGCACTTGTGTTATAATTTCCACATGAGGTGTATTTTCCTTATGGTTGTTGTGTGATTCTTCTTCTAGAGTACTATCCGCTTCTTATTTTACTTTAATTATAACTACTAAGTTTGTATGCTAGCTTGATATAATAATTATTTTATTTTACAGGCCAACAACTTGTTGCATAACTTGTTACTGACATTTTTTTTCTTTTAATATTTATATAGGTGGTATGCCTATAGTGCCACTGGTGGATACAGGCATATGCTAAAGTCTTCACACATGCACATATTCCCATCGCGTTGTTTTTGTGTTGTTTTATGCTACTTTCCATTTTAGTTTGGTTATCAAACATCTTTACTCTTGGCTAAGTATATTGATGTAATAATCCCATATTTTAGGAACTTATATTTCAAATAATTTATAATATTTTAAATAATATTTATATTTCATTTGTTTCTTTTTTTTGTTGCAGTTGTGGATAGTGGTTGTCTTCCATTCTAGACGCCAAGTTGGTTTAGATCTTAAGAGGTTCTATGCTTGTGGTCTTCCACGTAATTGAGTTAAGAAATAGCAATATTAAATAATATAATCTTTCAATTTCGTTTAAGGATGAACTGGGCATGAGATGTTATGGTATGGTATTCACAACTATGTCTTGGTTTATTGGAATGAAAGATTTTTCTGAGTATGTGTGCACATGAAGTGATCCCTAATTCTTGCTGGTAGGTACATTCTTGTTTGTGTTATTTCTTGTTGTGTTTATTTTTGGTTTGGGATGGTTTTAGTAGGAGGTTGATAGATATAGTGAGCAAGACTATTTTTTGAGATTTGACATCGCCTAGAGTTTTGAATCCAAGGGAAGCTCATAGTGGTAGTGGGACTAGCTGACCTCCTGGTTAGGTCTTTGATTGTAACGTCCCGCTATTTTTCACAGTAGTGTGGGCTTAGCAGGCCGGGTGTTACTTAAAAATTAAACCATAAGTACAACTCATTCAAAGTAAACTATGTTTTAAACAAGACATAATAATAATTGTTCCACAGTCTTGGACCGTTTCTCATAGCCATATTTATAACTCAAATAAATAAAAAGGAAATCCAATGCATTATCATTTTCTCCGAACCTTGGTTGGTAAAAGATCCACCAACCCCGCGCTCAATCTATGTCCGTACCTGCACACCTGTGGAGGCAATTTCGCGTTAGTGATAAAACCACTAAGCCATATAATTAAGGAAACAAGTCAAATATACTCCATATTCTTATTTCAAAAGTTTTTTATTGAAGTGAGCCTATGCTGAGCTCTTATGATGCGGGGAGGATGGCCGGCCATCCCGCTACAATCCCATGCATGCGCACACACGCTACGTGGCCCACAGCCTATAGTTACTGATATTTGCCATTGGCTCACCCTCTCGGCATAATAAGTGCATAATGAGCCGTCTGCCTGACTTCCCCTTTTGGCATGGGGGCAGGTTTTCAAGTTCCGGATTGCCACCACACGACAGAGACTCCATATTTTGCGGGTGCTGCCTCGTGTCGTGGGTGCTGCCTCGTGACAGAGACTCCCTACTTCGCGGGTGATGCCTCGTGTCAAAGACTCAATATTTGTCTTACAAGTAAATTTAAAAGTGAGGCCCCGTGTGGGACTAAGTCAATTCCTTGACCCCGATTGCACACGGTGCATGGTGGTCTAATCTGGGCTCAGGCCAACCAAGGCTGCCAGAAGGGAATATACAACGTTTTAGTAATTATACGGACATGGTAGCTTGCACGAAATCCCACGACCACGATCAACGATCCTAGTCTGAACGAGGCTATAAAATTATACATGAGTATAATTTTATTCATGTAGAAAATGTAAGCAACTACATGACTAATATAACTATCAATTTTTTACAATATAAAATGTGTCATGTTGAACATCATTAATTAGTTAATTTTAAATAATTCCAGTAATATAATTAATTATTCATGTGATATATTCATTTAAGTCCTTCTTTACATTTTAAATTAATTATCCCAATTATAATCCTCACATGATAATTAATAAAATAATTATTAATTTATTAACAGCAATTAGTTACTATTATTAGTATATTCTTTAACTAATTTTTATTATCCTAATTTAAGGATATCACTAATTTAACTATCTGTAATTTATTTAATTCAATAAGGTTCCACCATTCCTTATTTAATTATGTTGTTTCGTGATTTTCTACATGATTATATTTCATTATTCCATTTTCTACCTTGCTAATTTTTTATTAAATTAATTATTTTAATTACCAAATATTAATTTAATTTGATAAAGGTGACATCTTTATCTTATTTGTCATTTATAACCCTCTTATTTAATTTAATCCCTTCTAATAAGCCGATTAATTATTAACTGATTATCATGACCATATTTTTATTATTTATGGCAATTTCGTATAATATTTTATTTAATTAGTTTAGCAATTTTTAACCTCTATTCCATTAAAATAATACGCCCCCCTTACCCCTTAAATAAAAAATGAAAAATGATGTCCTTTCACCCAATATGGCTAGGGTATGTGAAAACATACCAACGCCCGTATTTTATTTAACCGGGTAACGGGGTAAATGATATGTTTCACTTAACCGGGTAAAAAATATCTTTCACTTGACCGGGTAAATGATAATTGACCAGGTAGAGAATTTTCATATAAATGGTAATAAAATTCTCCAACATCCGATCTTACTGCGTCGAATATTTATTTATTTATTTATTTATTTATTTATTTATATATATAGTTTTTTTCGAGTCTTTACATTGATGAAGGAGAGGTTCATGTGGAGAATGTCCAAGTGCATGATGTTCGAATTTCTGAGGTACTGATTCCACCTCATGATGATAGAACTCGAGCACAGACTCATGCTACCTCAAGGCAAAGTAGAGCTTCCCAATCAATGAGATTAGACAGTAGGATGACTGTGATAAATAATTTCATGACAAGGGTGTTGGAGATGCACTTAGTAACCAGCAACAATTGATTAAAAATGTAAACAAACACCGAGCAATAGATGAGAGAAATGAGGATTGAGTTGGCGAGATTATAGAAGAGACCTATTAAGGATGGGGAAAGGAGTGAGATGATATCCTTACCTCCACGGTCACCGATGCCAACATGTCCCTTATCTAGTGGACCAGTGATATTTCAGCAAGTGCCACCACCACCCCACTATTCTATGATACGTACACCACTAGTTCTGCTAACGACTCAGACCCATGATGTGACTCCTATTTCATTTTGTGCACCTGAGCAAGGAGGTAATGGAACTAGAAGTGGGAGAGAGAATCTACTTTTAAGAACCCTTGAGAGGTTGGGAAAGGAACTATTCCTCAACATACCAAACCTATTGTGTGACATGTAAAAAATTTTTTGAAGAATGCAGGTGGAGTGTTTACGGGGAATCTAGACCTGGAAGAAGCAAACAAATAGTTGATTACTACCAAGGGAGTGTTTGGGAGCATGGATTTCCTTATAGAGCTTTGGGTTCGAATAGGAACGGGTGCTTTCAAAGGCAAGGCAGTGACTTGGTGGGGCTCTACCTAGAGATTTCATTTCCAAGGGAAAACATGTAAAGACATGGCTTGAGAGAAATTCCAAGTGGTGTTCGATGGTATGTAATTTCCACTTGAGGAGAAGAGGATGAGAGAACTAGAATTTGAATACTTGGAGCTAAAGGGTTATGTCAATTACCAAATATTTGGCTAAGTTCATTCGTTTGGAGAGATTTGTTCCTAGTCTAGTAGCCACTGAAAAGATGTGAGTTAACCGATTCTTTGAAGGGCTGATATGCCATATTAAGTTGAAACTAGCCACTATAAAATACAAGACATTTGATGAAGTGTTGAGTGTAGCCTCTAGAGATAAAATGATCTATCAGACTAGCGACAAGATTATTATAACTCAGAAATTTTCTAAAAAGAAACACTAGTGTGAGAAATAGATGGGGCATTATGAGAAGAAACCAAGGAGTCCAACATTTTCATGAGGGAGATACAAGGTCATTGGGGTGCACTAGTTTATGCTACTTGTAAGCGCCAACAGTTTGGTGAATGCAAACTAGATCAAGCGGTTTGTTTTGATTGTGGTTACCTAGGACATATGTAGAAGGCATGCCCACAACTCAACCAGCAACCATAGACTAAACAATCTTTTCCTAGCATTCTATGTTTTGGATGTGGAGGTGTTGGCGACAAGAAAAAGAATTTCCCTTTTAAAACTCAAAAATAGGGTTTGTTGCCAGCTCCTCAACAACATTTCCATTTGCCACCACCTCAACAGCATTTCCATTTGCAAGCTCCTCAACAACATTTCCATTTGCCACCACCTCAACAGCATTTCCATTTGCAAGCTCCTCAACAACATTTCCATTTGCCAGCTCCACAAGGTCAGCAAGGGCTCCCACAAGGTCGAGGAGGTGAAAGGAGAAATTAGAATAATCAACAAGGATGCGCGATGAATGTCGTTGTTGTTGTGCCTGTTGTACCATGGGTTGAATCAGGTGATCCATCAAATCCTACCATAGTGGCACTATCACAAGCAAAAGGAAGATGTTTCCTACTATGATTACTGATGCTTTGGTGGAGACTAGAGTTGTTGCAAGTATGCTTCTTGTTGAATCTAAACCAGGTTTAGTATTATTTGGTTCTAGGAATACACATTCTTTTGCTTTGTCTGAATTTATTGATGAAGGGAAGGGGGATTGGAAGTGGTGAGTCTAGGATATTCTTTGTTAGTAACCACTCTTGTTGGTCTTGTATCCACTATGGGCTTGTGTGTACGGAGGGTACTATAATATCCAACAGTGCTCTTTTATGATCAATATCTTTATAATCTAGATGGTAGAGTTTTATGCAATTTTTAGCATGGATTAGATGTCAGAGAATAGAACGTTGATTGATTGTAAGTATAAGAAGGTATATTTTTGAATGGGTAGACGATGTTGCACTTTTCAAGGGTCAGGAAGGGATATTTCGTTGGGATTTGTGGATTATCACAAAATTCCAAAGTATATGGATCTAGGATATGGAATCACCATCATTACCTTGATGTCTACCAGCAAAGAAAAACTGAAGGTATCATCTACTCCTATTGTTCGTGAATTTGTTAATGTATTTTTAGAAGATATTATAGGGTTGCCTCGAGAATGAGAGATAATTTTAACAATTGATCTCTTACGGGGGATGGCTCCAATTTCAAAAGCTCTGTATTTATGCCACCACCAAAATTATAAGAGTTGAGGACTCAATTGTAGACTGTTTATTCAAAGATCTATTCACCATGGCAAGCTCCAATTTTGTTTGTGAAGAAGAAAATGGGAGTATGAGGATGTGCATTGATTATATGATGCTTAATCAGGTTACTATTAAAAACAACTATCCTATACCATGTATTGATAACTTGTTTGACCAATTATCCTCAGCTGTGGTATTCTTAAAGAATGACTTGAGATCAGGACATCATTAATTAAGGATTAGAGCTGAAGATGTGTCCACCACAATATTTAGAACTCAATATGGGCATTATGAATTTTTAGTGTTACCTTTTGGGATGACTAATGCTCTTGTAGTGTTCATAGATTTTATGAATAGAATGTTCAGCCATGTTTAGATCAGTTCGTCATTGTCTTTAACGAAGACATCTTGATCTATTCTTCTTCAGAGAAGGAGCATGAACATTTGAGAACTATTCTACAAGCCTTGAAAAATCACAAATTGTATGCAAAGTTCTCAAAGTGTGATTTTTGGCTTAAGGAGGTAATTTTTTTGGGTCATGTTATTTTTACTACTGGAATTGTTGTAGATCCAGTCAAGATTGAAGCTATTCAGAATTGGGAGCCACCAAAGAGAGTCATTTAACTTTGATGTTTCTTGGGTTTAGCTATATATTATAGTAGATTTATTTATTGGTTTTCCTTTATTGCACCTTCTCTTACCAAATTGACTAGGAAAGAAGAAAAATTTATCTAGGGTGATGATTGTCAGCAAATTTTTTAGACTTTGAAGGAGAAATTGATTTCAGCACCTGTGCCATCATTATCAGTTAGATAGGAAGATTTTGTGGTATAGACCAATGTGTCAAGAGTTGGATTAGGATGTGTACTAATGAAGAGAGATAAAGATATTGCTTTTGCATTGAGACATTTAAAGCCACATGAGAAGAAATATCCAACTCATGATTTAGATATAGTCATAGTGATATATGCATTGAAAACTTGGAGACATTATTTGTATGAAATTCCATTCAAGTTATTTATTGACCATCGAAGTTTGAAGTATAACTTCACCTAAAAAGACTTAAACAATAGGTAAAGGAGATGATGGGAATTCTTGACTAATGATGATATAAAGATTTATTATTAGGAAGGAAAGGCTAATATGGTGGCTTATACATTGAGTCGTTATCCAACTTAGCTCAGAGATCGAGATATTGTAATCACGATGGCTCAATTAACAATAAGACTAATTAGTAGAGTCAGGTTGGCATAAGAAGAAGATCTATTGCCAAATCAGTGGATCTCTATGCAAGCTTATCCTAGATTTTCTAAAAGTGATGACAGATTATTTCAATTGAATAATTGACTCCATGCTCCTCAAGTTCCAGATGTTCCTGATATCCTTTTCCAAGGCACGCTTCGAGAAGTGTTGTGCATCGTGGTGATACAAAATGTATCATGATGTGCAAAGAGTATATTGGCGGCCAGGTATGAAGAAAGATATAATTAATTTTGTGCAAAAGTGTCTAACTTGTCATCATAGTAGCACATGAGGCCAGATGGTAATTTGCAACCTCTAGCAATTCTAGATTGGAAGTAGGAATATATTACCTATGATTTTGTCTCTAGCTTGCCAAAGACCAAAAATCACCATTATGTTATGTAGGTAATTTTTTATAGATTGCCAAATCTACTTGTTTTCTTCCAATTAGAATGTACTTCATATTAGAGAACTTGGAAAGGTTATATATCTCAGAGATTGTGAGGTATCATGGAGTACCAAGAGAGATAGTGTTGGATCATGATTCGAGATTTATTTCAAAATTTTTAGAAGCATTTCAAGAAAAACTGATAGACAATCTGAACGTATTATTCAGACTTAAGAGGATTTTCTTAGAGCATGCATGTTAGATTTTGATCATTGTTGGGATGAACACCTACCTTTGGTAGAGTTTGCTTTTCATAATAGTTACCAAGCAAGTATTGGTATGGCACTGTTTGAGATTGTATGGAAGATCATTGTCTTGTTGAATTAAGGGCAGTGAACCTATGATGGTTGGACCAGATAATGGTTCGACAATCTCAAGAAGTTGTGCCTCAAATAAGGAAAAGAAAGAAAGTGACTCAAAACTGACATAAGTCCTATTCTGATTTGAGACATTGAGAACTCAAATATAAGGTTACTGACCTTGTGTTCCTTACCGTGCAACCTTTGAAAGGATACATGAGATTTGAGAAGAAGGGAAAGCTTAGCTCGAGGTCTATTTTGTGGCGGGTTGGTGAGGTAGCTTACAAGTTGGTCCTGCATCCACATTTGTCAGTAGTTCATCTAGTGTTCCATATTTCTTTATTAAGTAATATTTAAGATCCATCTCATATTATCAGTTCTAAGGTGATTGAACTGTAGTCAAACTTGTCATATAAGGAGCAAGCATTGTATGTTCTTGACCGTGAGGAAAAGAAGCTTCGGAATAAGATAGTAAAATTGGTTCGGGTACAGTGGGGTCGTAGAGGTGTTGAGGAATCCACTTGGGAGTTGGAGGATGATTTGTGGAAGAGTCATCCTGGCTTGTTTGAGGTTTCGGCTTTGAGTTGAGGTATTTTCTTTGTTGCGTATTGTGCAGTGTGTTTGTGTTTTGAGTGTTGTTCTCGGTACTTGGAAAAATTTTGAGGACAAAATTATTTTTAAGAAGGTGAGATTGTAAAATCAGTGCCCTTTGGCTTAGGATTTTATTTGTTATTTGATTTGGTTTGGCCTTTGGTTAATTCAATTTGCCTTGCAGTTCGATTTGGTTTGGCATGACTTTTAGCTGTCAATTTTAAGGAAAGTTGGTGTTGCTCGTGCCTTGGTTTGGAAGGATTTGGCTCATGTGGTAACTATTGGTGTGATTTTGTTTAGCATGCGTTGTATTTTATAGGTAGTTAATTGGGTCGTTTACACGTTAGAAGGGTCATTTTAAGGGGGCTGTTTTAGTCATGCATTTTATATTAGGATGTTATCAAATACCTAAGTTGATGTGACCTTTGGCTTTCTATCACACTACTTCTTGATAGTCTTATACTTTATGTATGTCACCAGTTTGACTTCATACTCATTCAAAGATTTATTTAGTGTTGTACCATTACAAAATTCATAAAATTCATATAAGTACAATTCATTTAATGTCATAAAGGTTTCATGAGTCATGCCAAATTAATAGACCATAACACATATGTAAAACCCGTGACTCGAGTCAAGATTTTATAGTCATTAGCCGATGGGATTGAACGTTGTCTAAGTTGGTTTAGCTTTCAGAACACGTGCAAGGAGCTTAGGTTGATTGTGTTCACCTGCTACAAGGGTTTATGTATACCCAAATATTTGATGACAGTGTCAGATAGGCATAAACAGACTGAGTTATCAGTAGAAATAAGAGTATACAATTGATGGTGTTGTTTTTTTCATTTTATAACTGTAAATTATTTTAGGTCGAATAACGCATTACAATGCATTAGTTCGTATTCGGGTGGGCTATCAGTTACAAAGCATGTCGATTGGATGTCGTAGTGTTTATTTTATTTCATTGGATTTTTCCTGATATTTCCTGATTTTTTGGATTTTTTTGCATTTATTACTAGTTAATTATTATTCTTGACTCGAGTCGGAGTCAAGTCAAGTATTATATATGGATCGCCACAACCAACCCGATCGTTTTCTTTCTCCCAAACCCTTGACCGTCGCTATTTTCTCTTCCCATGCTTGCCATCGACGCTGCCACCGGCCGCTGCCCCGCCACCGTTTGATCCCGCCCAACCCCACTATGTCGTCACCGTCTCATTCCGACCACCCTCCGGCCAAGTTACAGCCATCATGATACCAGAATTGCCCCAGAATTTTGCCACTGCTCCCGACGTGATCTCACCACATGCGCACTGCTCCACCACCCCCATGACGGCGCTGAACTATTGCCCCACCAAATGAGTCCCTGGAAAACCACTGGACAATGTTGAAAAACCATCGAAACCTGCCAGAAAACGACCGAAACCCACTAGAAAACTGGATTCGCTGGATTTCGCTGGATCTTCAGCCAAGGCCATCAAGTCGGACCTGATCAAACTTCAGAATTCGTCGAGTGTCTAATTTGAGCTTTGACACGTGTGACAAAACCCTAGCCGTCGCCAATTGCCGACGATGCGAGATGTAATTACCTTAGATTTAATTATTTAAAATTGATAATTATTAGCATAACATGGTAGAATTGATTGTTTGATATAATGAATGCCTGATTGTGAATGAAGTGATGACTTGCATGATTTTCTTGATAGTAAATGGATGTTAGTGTTCTAATTAGGCAAATTAAATCTGAGCATGCTAATCAACTACAACGTAATTTGGAAAAATATAATAAAATTGGTATGAATAGGATGAGTTAGAATTATTTTTACATTGATGATGAGTGTGTTGTGAGCAGGATATTCATGTTGAGTTGATGCATCATTCAGTTACCGGGCATTAGCTTCTAGATTTGATGTATAGGTATGGAATAGGAGCTTGCCACCTAGGCATGTGACCACACTTGTAGCTTCTACCAAGTCTGTTAGGACACACTTCTCAGGTTTTATCACTCCATTATACCGGTGATTTGATTTCTAAATCGTCGGACGTGTCAGGTGGATGATTCAATGGACCCAAACTAACACGGGTCATCTGGTCGATTATTTTTTGGAATTAATAACCCTCGAGGATGAGATCCATTGAGTTTGTTTTTGAAAATAAAATCCAGCTCAAGTTGCATTTGGGCCTATTATAATAAATCCCATCCCAACCCTATAAATAATTTTCATCGAGTTTTCAATAAGACAATAGAAGGTGAATCAACTCGCACGTACCACAAGTGGGTGCACGTGCTAGTCAAAGGGGCTTTGGATTAGTGAGTGGACTATCTTATTCCTAAGGGATCCTAATAACTCCACATTTGAGTGCCTCACAACTGGAGGACATGGAGTTTTACTTGTAGTGTTATGTAAAATGTGTGTTTGGACCCACGGTTCAAAGAGTACTGAAGGCGCATGCCTGAGAGTACTCATCCTATGTGCTCAAGGCCAAGAGAAATATGGAGGTTTAGAGAGGGCTTAGGACATAGGTTTCCCGAGAGTGGGATTAAAAAAGTATTGTCGAGCACGTGTACTAAGCAGATGCCGGTCGCATATATGAGATATGAGGGTCATGTGTACCCGAGTATGTGATAATAACGTCATGAATGAGTAAAGAATGAGTTATTAGAATGTATGAGAGTATATAGTTGATGATTTTAGATTTTTTTATTTTGTAATCATAGAAACAATTTTAGGTCATTTACTGCGTTAGGACGCATTATGGGGTAATTTGGGTAGGTTATTAGTTATAGAGCATGTCGTTTGGATGTCATTGTAATTATTTTATTTTATGAGATTTTTCACAATTTTTCTATGTTTGTTTTAGGTTTTATTACGCGTTAGTTATTATTCTTGACTCGAGACAGAGTCGAGTCAAGTTTTATTTACGAGTTGGCCACCGAGCCCCTTTTTCTTTTCGCCAATACCTTCTTCCCCAAAACCCTTATTGTCACCACCGCCACTGCAGGTGCCACCCTGTCGCCGATCATCAACGCCTAGCATCACCTTGCTGTCACTGTGCCACCCCGACCATCTCCAGCCACTATTTGGCCGCAATGCCGCCAGAATCGCCCCACGAACGCGTGATGTTCTAGGCTTGATATCGCTGCTGTCTGAGCCATGTCGCCGTCACTGTGAGGCCGACGACCACCCCCTCGAGCTCCTCTACAATTCCCATTTGACCAGTGTCACCACTGAGGCCAGCCGTGGGCCCGATCGGATCGACCCACCGCCGCGGCCAAATTCGGGGCCGCAGCCGGTGGTCATCACCGTCATTGCCGCCCTTGTCATGACCACCATTCGGACGAGCTCGTCGAGATGGTGCCGACCCTTACCCCTGATTGCCCTACCGGAATATTCACCAGAAAACCGTCGGTAGTGGCCGAAAAACCACTAAGCTCGCCGAAAACCGCTAGAGCCTGTTGGAAAACTGGATTCGCTAGATCTTCCAAGGAACACATCCAGTCAAACTCGATTGAGCTTCAGACTCCGTTGAGTGCCAAATTCGAGGTCTGAGAAGCGCGATGAAACCCTCGCCATCGCCGATTGTCAATGATGCGAGGTATAACTCCCTCTAATTTGATTATTTAAAGTTAGTGAGTGTTAGCACAACATGATAGGATTTATTAATTGATGTGATTAAGGCCTAAGTACTGATTAAATGATAAGTGACATGGTTTGATGAATTGTGAATGAATGTTCAGTGATCTAATGAGGTAAATTGAGTTGAACAAGTCATTTGATTGCAATGTAAATTAGAAACGCAAAATAAAATTGGTACGAATAGGATAGTTAGAATTATTTTTATATTATGATTATTTGACTGTTATTGATGTTTTATTGTGTTGTGTGTAATGATCGTGTCGAGTTTATGTATCATTCATATAGCGGGCGTTAGCTTTTAGATTTGATATGTAGGTACAAAGTAGGAGCTCGCCGCCTAGGCGTGGACACGCTTGGAGCTTCTACCAGGTCCGTTTAGGACTTGTCTCTGTTTTACGCTCTATTCCATCGTATGTTTGGTTTTCTACTTGTAGGATGAGTTAAGTGGCATTTTATTGGATCCCACTTAACATAGACCATTGAGCCGAATAGTTTTCCGAGATTAATAACCCTCGAGGATGAGATCCCTCGAGCATGTTTTCGTAAACAAGATCCACTACACGTTGCCTTCGGGTTTATTATATTAAATTCCCTACCCAGGCCTATATATATGTATAGTTTTCGTGTTGTCAGTGAGAGATGGAAAGAGGGTGGCGGCTATGTCTTCAGATAGGGCATGTGCTCGTCTGTGGGTTGATGTTGGGGAGGACCCACTTCATCCCGAGGGATCCTGCTAACTCCGTGTTTAGTACAGCACATGTCCGGACTTGTGGTTCAAAGGGTACTCAAGATGACTGCCTGAGAGTACTCGGTCTTCGTGCTTGTAAAGACCCAAATAATAATAATAATAATAATAATAATAATAATAATAATAACGCTCGCGTGGTGGGATCGAACGTGGGGAAATTTATTAATTTTTTCATTTAAAATAATTATCGTTAGGTGGTTAAGTATGATTGACCCATTTAACCAGTTAAGTAAACCATCCCAATTAACCATTTAAACCAGTTAAGTGAAACGTATTTGGCTACCCAATTACCTAGTTAAAGGAATTACAGTGAAGGGGTGCTTCCACATACCCTAGCCATATTTTATTTCATTATAAAAAGGGGCTAAAAGGGAGGAATGGGGGGGGGGGGGGGGGGGGGGGGGG
>JAVDBV010085556.1:2924-27682 GCA_032619315.1 Piper longum | reverse complement strand
ACCGGATGGGGTGGCCACCCCTCCCGGCATAATGAGAGCTCGGCATAGGCTCATAATCACTAAAAGATTTGTGAAATATTAATGGGGAATATATTGACTTGTTTCATGTAATTATACGGCTTAGTGGTTTTATCACTAACGCGGTTCTGTGACCGCAGGTGAACAGTTGCGGACTGATGCTTAAGAGTGAGGTGGACGATTCTCTTACCAACTTAGGTTTGGCGAATGGATAATAAATTAGACTTCCTTTTTACTCTTTTGAGTTATAAGTGTGGCTACGGGAAACGGTCCAAGAGTGTGGAATATTTGCTTAAGTAGTTAATTTATTTCTTTATTTTAATGCATACTATCATAATATGATTTATTATTTTTATGATTAATAAATTTCTAGATTTATTTTCATGTTATGATTCATTTCTCAGTAACACCCGGGCTCGGTTAGGGCGGGTCGTTACATGTTTAGATCGTGCCATGTGGCAAAATCAAAGTCGTTTACGTCAACCCTAGCTTTCATCCCGCTATTTTTTAGAGATATTTTCACAATTTAAGAGTTTTTCCACCCCGAGCACCGTTGCTGGCGATTCTTTGGTCCACCTCTTGCCACTAGATTGGTATGATTATGACCGCCTCACAAATAACTATTGTTCATTTGCCCTGTCAGCATCTGCCCAACCCGTGTTCACATTTGTCCAAACCGTTTATTCAAAATCACATCCAATTCTATCATGCACGCCAGGTTGCTAGAGCTCGTGTTCGTGTCTATGACTCGACCCAACTGATCGAGTTGCCTAGCTCTCTCAGGGCTTGACTCGGCCGAATTGACTCGGTCTGACTCAGCCGACTTGCCCGAGTTGACTTAATTCAACTTTTTCAACGGTTATCGTACCATTTTCGTCCATTTTTTGTCATTTTTGGTCATTGGATATTCCATACAGTAGTTTAGATGTATATTTACATATTTAGCATGTTTGGATACTATGAATATTTTTATTTAGTATTTATTTTATTTATTTATTCATTTATTGTTATTTATATAATTGTTGATTATGATGAATGGTTATATGATTATTCATTATTATTGATGATATATTTATTTGTTGATATTATTTTTGTTCATGCTTATCTTATTTAATTTAATTAATTGATTAATTATTAATTTTTGCTTGCTCGCATTATTATTTATACGCATTTAGTCGTATATTCTTATATTCAATATTTATATTAATATTATTTATGATTGATTTCTATTAATTATTTATTCATTTTTTACTTATTTTTTTATTTATTTATTTATTGATTTACTTACTCGTGTTTAGATATATTCATATGTTTAATAATTATATTGTTATTATTCGTGATTAATTGTTATTATTTACTTATTTATTTACTGAATTATTTATTTATATGTTTATTAATGCATTTATATGTCGATATTTACTCATGTTTAGTCATATATTTAATTAGTGTTATTTATATTATTATTTGTAATTATTTTTTATTATTTTTGTTAATAATACTTGTCCACTATTATTTTAGTATGTTCTTTTATTTATTTAACTTATTTATTTATTTATTTATTTATTTATTATTTGTACATGCCTAGTTTTGTGTGTTAGGTGTTTACTGTAGATTTGTTTAGCATTGTCCGTTGTTGTGATATTATTGTTAATGTGAGCACACATCACGATCATGCATCATACAGAGTTGCTGTCTTTTGCTTAGGAATGGGTTCCGATGTAGGTTTTGGAGTCCAAGCTTACCGTAGATGTGACAATGTACTTAGAGCTTAGACCACAGGTCAATTAGGACTCTTCTCAATTTTATCATTATAGTCTATTGTGGATTTGATTTCTAGATCGTAAGATGTACTAAGTGACTATTTTATCGAATCCCACTTAATATGAGTCATTTAGTCACATTTTACTTCTGTGGTTAATATAACCCTCAAAGATGAGATCCCTCAAGTTATTTTGAAACTTAGTTCTACCTCACGTTGCCTTTGGACCTACTTATATGATTCCCTTCCCAACTATATATATAGTTTTTATTAAGTTTTTAGTGAGCCAAAAGTTGGTGTCTTGATCTTATGTATATCGTGAGCGAGCGCATACACAGGTTGCAGTGGGCTCTGGATTAGTAAGAGTTGTTCCATTTACGAGGAATTCTGGCATCTTTACGTCTTGAACTTCCTCACATCTGGAGTGGCGTAGAGTATACGAGTACTATTCTGTATAACGCACGTCTAGATTTGTGGTATCAAAGGGTACTGAATGCAATTGCCTGAGAGTACGCGACTATTGTGCTATTGATCTGGTGTTATATAGAGGTTTGGAGAGGGCTTAGGATATATATTTTTCCCCGAGAGTGAGATCAGTTATTGCCAAAAGAGGCATTATTATTTGTCGAGAGTAGCACAACACCCATTTAGTTTGGGATGCTATCAAGTCTATAACTTGATGACTCCTTTGTATATGACCTTCGAGTGTTCCCATGAAGAGTATATACTGGTTTTTTTCCTTATTGAAATCAGTTTTCACTTGCCAGTTTGTATTAGTTATTTTCTGAGCTAGTAACAATCGTTATTAATGTTTTTCTTATTATATATGTATGTCATGTGTTCCTATCTATTTGGTCAGCTTGATGAGTGGGCAATTAAATATTACACACATACACTTGAGCTCAGCGCACCGCTGTTTTTCTTTCATACTTTTATGTATACTTGATGTGTTTACAAGCATATTTAATAATATTTTTCATTCTCAAGATGCCAAGAGGGTTGTTTCGATCTATTTTCTCGTTCGAGTCTCACATATTAATTGATTTAGACATGACTTAATTGGATCATAACAGTTTTGATTCAGTTTTTTTGTCCGAAATTGGGGTGTTACATTTATAATATATATATATATATATATATAAGTCAAATAAATATATAATTCTTCAATTTGATTAATTTTTTTTATAAAGATAATTAAGGCATAGTATCAAACAATTACGATATACTAGGCAAGATATCGTGCCATATGCACCTTATGTTCATCGTCATCAGGATTTCATGTGGGGCATAGTCATTGCGCTAGCCGGGATACTCTCGCCGTTGTTGTTGGCCTCTTCTCCACCTTTGCACATTTAGAAAGTCTTCTCCACCTCTATAATGAATTACTATTAATTAATTTATTATCTTAGTTAGGCCCATTTAGTTTCACGTTACTAAACCTACGATGTTTTTGCACATCTTGTTTTAGTTTACCTTAATTGTATGATTATATACATATTTATGACTTAGCTTTAATATTATAAATGCCTATGCATTCATAAGCTATAATTATTCACATCTTATAACAATTAATTTATAATTAAGCATCGCAAAATTTTCCAAAAAATCATAAAAATTATCTCCAAAATATCTCTAATATATCGGCCATTCGAAAAATATCTCGGTCATGTTCATCTTACAAAGAAATCAGAAATAATTACCTGCGAAATGTTTTGGATCATTCTTGTATGGTGCATCTCATTTTGAACACTTCACAAAATTTTCTTAATCCCTAGAGAAAGCTCCTCTAACTTATTTGCAAGTTGATTAATTTATACTTAAGAAGTAGTTCATGCTTTCCACTGATCTCTATACATGTTGGCTTCAACCTAACATGGGGGCCTAAATCACGGGACCTTATCGACATACCCAAAAAGTTTTTCGTACTTTTTTATGCACAAGAGTGACAAAATATTATCAGCGTTAATTATTAAAATAACATGGCATGCAGTGTTTGATCTAATAATGCCAATCTTGCTCATTAGGCAGTGATAGCCAACATAACTTTTGCCAAACCAATTGGAGAAATGATCTTAATCTACAGAGAAATTCAGATTTAGAACATGATTGAATAAGTTAAGTTTTGCTAGCTATATGTGTTCCTAGTCTTTGATCTAGATCAGATAAACCCTGAAACATGTCACTTTGATATGGGTCCTTCCCACATTCCATGACTTAAGCAATTCTTTTTCTTCATGTTTCCATCACTAGACATTATCTCCAATGCTTCTTCAAATCCAGCATCATGGGGGTCCTGCAAATTGTCAGTTGCTCTCTGGCCATAAGCTTTTATATTTTGGAGAATACGTAGATTTTAAAAGTGCAGACATCCAATGAGCAATTCACATACATCCAAGGGTAATGCGCATACCCCCGGCAAGGCATTTATCCTTCCTATAAAGAGTCGGTCATTTACTGTCAAAATTTTTCGATTAAACCATGATCAGCCACGGTCTAAATTATAAAGTAAAGAATTTGTTATCATTTTATATTTATTGTATTACTTCTATAACAACAAACTAATACCTTGTCTATGCAATTACTATCTATTTTATTTTTCTTTTATTTCTCTCATGCTAATTGCCATAAAAATCAAAATCACTATTTTTAAAAGATATTTGAATAAATGCATATAATATTACCATAAGATAGTTGAAAATCTCAAATTTATATGCCTTACATTTAATAATTTTTCATGATGATTTAGTAATTAACTTAAAAAATATAACTAATGTCATGATTTTATTATTTTGTCTATCATTGTTATTCATCCAATCGAAGAAAAATAATATTTATATTAATTAATTTATTATTATTTGATCATAATTGGACTGTAAAATCGAGTTACACACTCTTTAAACATCGGTCCGACTCAATCATCCAATCGTCTTTTGCGCACACCCCTGCCAAGCCATGCATATGACTCCCACTCTCCATTGATTTTCAGAGCTTGAAGAGCATCTCTGAGCCCTCATCTTTTTTCTTGTCTTTTGACAGCCAAACGGAGGTGGGACTGAATTATTCCCCACTCAAAAGCTTTTGACAACAGCCCATGTGATGCTTTGTTCCCCACTCTTCTTCTCTTTCATATATGTGACTCTTTCCTAAGTCCTTGTCTGTCTTCTATCTTTCCTGCTCCCATTAAAAAAAAAAACCCATCACCCTAATCTTCTTGTATAACCAAATAAATCCCATTTAGGAGTATGTTCAGGCTTTGAGCACATGAGGTCTTTCTTTCAATGCAGCCTTTCCATCTAGCAGAGTTCAATGCTTATCATTCCATCAAAATTTGTGCACTAGTAAATCCAAGAGAGCTGCCCGTTGATTCACTGAACAGAGTCACAGAGCACTATCATTGACCCAGTGTGGAAGGGAAGGAACAAATGCTTGTAGTTTTAACAAACTGCAAAAAAATTATAAAACAAATTATGGTAGCATGTGTTATTTCCCAAAGTTTGAGCATCCTTTCTCCTCCATGTTCTTCACTGCCAAGATTCATTACTCTTAACATCTTCCTCACATTTACTGGATCCTTGGAGCTAGGTATGCATCATACATATAAAATGATATATATATATATATATATATATGATCATTGAAAACTAAATGAAATATAATGAATTTACGTATCTTTAGACGGAATAAACACATTGGGCGTATCTAAAAACTATATCAAACTAATTTATGTATTTTATTAAAAAAGATAAACATAGATTTGATTCAATGCTTGCCCCCAAAAATTAAGCAAATCTAAAAATTATATCAAACAATCATATTCAAGAACCATTCACTTCATTATGGAGTGGTTTTTCCCATGAACATTTCTTATGTATTCCCATTGGTTGCATAGATATTAATTGGAACTTGTGTTTCAATGATGAAGAAGACTGAAGTTTCAGTTTTTCAGGCTAAATAAAAAAGGGTTGCACATGGTATGAAAAAAATATGAACTTTACTGCATCAAATTCAATAAAGTTCATTTTGGAACTGTAAAAGGTGCTAGCTTTTGGGATTATTGCATGGAAGAGAACATATGTGGTAGTTTGCAGAATATTGCAGGCTTGCATTGCTAATAGATTTTTTTTTTCTAACATGCCTAGCTACTAGTTATATTTTCTTCTTCTAAGAAAATTAGTAGTTAACCACGGTTTAAAATACAAACACAGCATAAAAATGTAGAGATCTAATGAGGTTTGTAACGTGCTTATTTCTATAGCTTACTCTGGATTCAGATTCGACTCAACATGTGATGGAGGGGCCAAATTATTTATACTATTTTTTTTAATTAAGTAAAGAGTCATATGAAATTAGTATATATCATTTTTCTGGATACTTAAAATTGATAAATATATGATTTATGTTATTTTAAAATATTGCTTAGTATCAACTGTCGCTGGTATTCTTATATTAACAGCATATAAATCTAGTCATCTATGTAGATTATATGATTGTAATTTTTTACTTAAAGACAAAATTATCCTAATCTTCCAAGTGTCTTGGTAATCCAACAGCTCATATTAGTTTTTGCTTACACCATAATATCAGCTGCTATTGCTACCCAACAAGTTAATCTTTTAAAGTCTATCAGCTAGGAATCATTTATAAAGTTTTGACTCGAAGTCATTAAGCAGAGTCAATTCTGAAAATTTTGAGAGTAGAAAGAAAGTTTTAAAATTATGCTTAATTACACTAGCTAGGCTGATCTACATTTCCTTTTTTTTTTTCTAAATGTAGTTTGCAAATACTAATTAAAAGAAAAAGTCACTTCCAAATTTATCATTCAGATAAACTCAATATTGCATTCCCTATTATTCCTTTCTCTTGATGTGTTTGGCATAATGTACAAAATCAAATACTGATTGACATAAGGGCCCAAAGAGAGAACCAGCTCTGGCTTGACAGGCTGCAATACTATGAAGTAGGGTTGGGAACGAGTTAAGCAAGTTTACGAGTTTTTTGTGACTCGACTTGGCTTGACTCAAACTTTATTAATTTTAACCTTGATTTGAAACTCGATTTTTAAAAAATCGACTCAATTCGATTACAATAGAGTCAATTTTGAGTTATATTAAACTTGATTAGGCTTAAAAGTCGGTTTCAACTGACTCAATGTCTAATACAAACCTTTAGTACTTTTTGTTTAACAATACATAGAAAATATAACATTAAAAATGACAATTTGGTATAAAAATAATTAAACTAAAATAGTCTAATAGTTATTATACGACTATCAATTATGAAGAATATTATTTATAGTTTTACAAAAAAATAAGAAAATTATTGCATTGTATTGTAGAGAATAATGTACAAAATCAAATGTTGTTGAAGTAGGGTTGGGCACAAGTCTTGCTAGCTTGCCACTTTTTGTGGTTCAACTTGAACTCGATTAATTTTAAACTTGATTCGAAACTCAATCTTAAAAAAATCAACTCAACTCGATTATAAAAGAGTCAGTTTTGAGTTATATCAAACTAGATTCGGCTTAAAACTTAGTTTGAATCGACTCGATATCTAATATAAACCTCTAGTATTTTTTTCTTTAACAATACATGGATAATATAACATTAAAAATGATAATTTGGTATAAAAATAATTAAATTAAAACAATCTAATAATTATTATATAACTATCAATTATGAAGAATATTATTTATAATTTTACAAAAAAATAAAAAAAATATTGCATTGTATTGTAGAGAATAAACTTGATCTTAAATTTTATGGTGATCAAACTTGAACAAAACCGATGTTCAACTCGAACTCAATCAGGTTTGCCTCGAATTCAAAATAAAATAACTAGATTTAAAATTATATAACTCGAAATTCGATTCATTTATCAAATTGGCCGAATTCAAGTTGGGGTAAAACTGACACTATTCAACTCCTGCCCAGCCTTACGAAGAATCAGAATCATACTGTCAACAAGTCCAATGTTTTTTAACTATTACAAAAACAATTATCTTATACATGCCAACATTTTATGCAATATTTCATCAAGGTATGTGCCAGTCTGGTATTTGATAGGATATGGTCAGGTGATATATGCAATGAACCTATCCTTGGATGCAGCAAGACCAACAAGCCATTATATATATCCTATCCACCATTAAAGAAAGTATGGTTGAAGGGGAAGTTCTCAAGAAAGTTGGAGAAGACCAAGTGAATGATTTCTGCAGGTTTTTGTATTGTCATTGGCTTTGGAAAATGTAGTCAAACCTAGTAATTAGCTTTTCTAGGATTCCCATGGAGTTCAAGTACCCTTTCTAAGATGGCTAAGCTGCTTAGTTTGTTTAAGTTTAACAAAAACTTATATTATCTCATCACATGATAAGGGTACAAACATCTTGATCCAGATCGTGTTCACTCAAGTTCAGATCAATTTCATTTGAGTAAAAGTTTGACTTAAATCAAATGAATACTAGCATGCCTCCATTTAGTTCAACTCGACTTAAAGTTCGATAACTTATATCCGTTACAGTAATTTGCATATTTTTATATAGCTATTTATATAAAATATTTAAAAATGATAAATATAATCATATTTGTGATGACGTTTTACGTGATAATATAAGAATTTTGTTCCTAACATTATTTAAACTTGCATAATTAATTTTATCTCAAGTAACGAAAAAACAATTATGTATGAATAATACTTGAGCTTTTTCATGTTCAACTCAACTTGACTCAAATTCAAAGTAAACTAGTCGAGCTTGATGGTTGAGCTCTACTCATTAGATGAGCACCCCTAAATCACATCTCATTATAAATATATTACTATAATTATTAGATGCATTGAGAGTATAAAGGATCATGTGGTGGCAACAATGATATATACAAGCATCCCCATGTTAAATCAGTCCGTTAAAGACTATTTTTTTGAGTTGGTTATCACTCACTTCAAGAAGTGTTGTGGTCATATAGATTTATTTATCTAGAGCCAATTAACTGCTTCATTCATGTGCTAGTTTACGTTAGGCTCTAGCCTCAAAAGAATATAAGAAGAGATATTTAATTTGCCCATCCTATTTACATATCAGGCTCTAGCTAATCAGCCTAGATTATCTAAGGTTTCATAAATAAGTTATTTTATCCCATCAAATAATTTTATTGATCACTAGTGAAAATAACCCACTCACAAAACCTAAAGTAACTCAGACTCCACTGGTGCCCAGTATTTTTTTTTAATAAAAACAATCTATTCATAATAAAAAGAATTACCCGTTTTATAAGATGTTGTGCCATGCACTGAAAATATTAAAGGTTAACTCCAATTTAATAGATAACCCTTATTGAATAATAAAATAAACTATACATTTTTTATCTTAGAGATATATACATTATAGATCAACTTTAATAAATAATATATATATATATATATATATTGTTGTATTTTAATTGGTTGAATCTCTTACTTTTCATCAGAGTGAGTTTTAATTAATTTCATTTTGTTAATAAAAGTAGATTGGTTTTAAATTTGAGACATATAATTAGGTGGTGGTACAAGCCAAAGGGACCCATTTTTCACACTCTTAATTACTTACATTGATAAATTTGGTTTAATTTATTTATTAGTTATTGGAGTGTGAACATTGATTACATTGGTGAATTGGGTTGCATCAATATTGGTGTTGCCATACAAGCATCAAATTCACCATTTTGTTATGTTAAAAAAAAATCACCATTGTTTGTGTACACTTGTGATTAAATTGGCATATGATTGACTTATATTTTTTTTGGTGTCATGGGAGCATGAGGCTCACTTGTTGAATTGTTTGATGCATCAATATTTGTGTTGCCATCCTCACACGCATCAAATTCACCATTGTGGACACTCTTACATAAATAAATTACATAAATTACCTTTTTGCTTCCACTCTATGTTATTGTGTATTCCTATTCACTACTTGTATGTGGTACTTTTGATTTCTTGTCACTTATACCTACGATTGGTGTTTGAGTTTGTTATTTACTTGCCCCAGTGTAACATTATTTCTTAATTTTATTCACTTGTTAAATCTTTGCAAAACATTAATGATGAATTTCAATATTGTATTTCCTTTGGAGCAACTTATGGTGTGTAAACTATATACCTTGTCGGTTGGCCATCAGCTAAGTTATGGTTTTAGTACCACCACTCACCATGCAAAGCCCTATTTTTGTGACAATGTGGGATCAATGCTTATGCATATTTGGCTATCTCATTTAATAGTACTTGTTTTGCACCATTTTACCATAGAAGAATTCTGGGTAGGTTTCAGAATTGTGCTTGGATATCATATCATACACACCTATTTACTAATATATTTAGCACCAATGGAAAATGTTGTTATGTAGTAGTAATTTTTTTGAGGGTAATATAGTAATTTTAATGACTGGACCGGTCAAAGCTCCCCGTGCTGCGGGGGCCGGGGGTTCTGACCCACTGACATAACCCATCTCTGCCGACCCGCAATCCGATGGTCAAGCCACTCCGGTCGGACACAATCGGACACACAGTTGTTCGTTTATTTTATTTTAGTTTTTTATAACTTTTTCCCCAAGTACTAAATGATATAATTTTTTTAAAGAAAAAGTTAGGAATAATTGATTAAACATTGAGGTCATGCCCTTTTTTATAATACAACTTGATCACAAATTAATGCTTCATACATATTACAAAATTGTTTTAATCTTAATTTTGTTAGGACCTCGTAAATTTTGAATATTTCCATAAATAACATATTGTTTAAACGAAAGAATCTCTCCTCTAGTTTATTAATTTATTTTCTTTGATTAGCTTCGATGCCACCATGTATGCCCTATAGGTAAATACATTTATGCTCGGCCGTTATAAATATTTGATGTCTATTAAAATTGATTATTTAGACATTCACCGCACCTATTTGTCATCGATAAAAATAGAGGGCAAGTTGAGAAGGATAACATAGGGAGGAGTGACGGCCAGGTAGGGATATCTTCAACGAGTTATTTATTTTGATTCAAAATAGATAATTTGTTGACGAATGAATAGAGCTTGAGTTAAGGAGTGTTTGGTTCGGCTTGGTTTGAAACTCGAGTTTGATGTGTTCAAAGTCGAAAAATGCTTACCTCGACTTGGCTAGTTAATATTATTGAAACCACATTGAACTCATATTGTGTTGGAAAAAAAATTTTGATCTTATATACGTCGAGCACTAGCCAAACACAAATATTTGCTCAGCTCAAAAATACAGCGAGTCAAACACGAGTCAAACTTAAATATTATAAAGTTTGGCCAAGTTCAGCCGAGTTCAGCTTAACCCATAATATATCAAAGCTTGTCAAACAATCAAACAAGTTCAAATATACTTGTTAAAAATTAAGTCAAATTAAAAAAAACATCTCTATTTGATTCGACTTTGTTCATTTACACCCTTATGGCCGGGGATATCATCAACTAATATAAAGCATGAAAATGGTGTTTCTTTTAACAATATAAAACCTAAATTCAGAAGAAATTCGGATCATAGCTAAACTCAAAATTAGATCTTCAAATATTGGGTATTAAAACTCAGTGATAATCAAATTTGATCAGGTACCACCCAAAACAGCTAAACTCAAAATTTCGTATAAAAATTAAATAAGAATATCATTAATTAAAGAGGTTAATGGTTATTATGGGGAGAGATTTTTAAAAACCAAGGAGGGTATTATCGTCCAAAAAGGTGTATAAAGGGAGGGAAGGAAGGAAGAAGCGGCAACGGTGTCTTCGCAACCATGCTCACTCTCGAGAGGGAAGCAATGTATGCGCCGGTACTGTAGCCCACCGTCCTCCCCGACCTCACCGGAGACATTTCCCGGCCACCGGCGACCACCAATGGCCTGCTCCGTCGATCCCCGGCGAGCCGCAGCTGAGAAGGCCGTGGAGAAGCACATGGGTGGCTGCATGGCCGGCTTCCTCCACATCTTCGACCGCCACCACCTCCTCTCCTCCAAACGCCTCCACCACTCCCCCTCCTCACCGCCCAAGGTTGAGGAGGAGCGGGTGCCGGCGACCAAGCAGCTGCCGATGCCGGCGTTGGACGAGGGGCTGCTCCGGTCGTCGTGGAAGCTACGGGACTCGCCGCGGCTGTCCTTGGACAGCCGCGTCGGAGCGAATCTCCGGCGTCTGGCGCCGGCGGAGCTCGCGAGGCACTCGGAGGCGGCGGAGAAGGGCCGCCGGGGGCCCGGGGTGGTGGCGCGGCTGATGGGTCTCGACGCCCTGCCGCCGGCGCCGGATAATAAGACCGAGCTACGGCGGTCGGCGTCGGAGTCGAGGGTCTACGGTCGCCGCCTGCTCGACCTTGAACAGCAGGAGAAAATCTCTGCGCCGCCGGAGACGGCGGCGGCAAAGAGAAAGGAGCCGACTCCGCGGTACCAGCAGCAAAGGCGGAGCTTTTTCGACGTCTTCCCGCCGGAGCCGGCGAAGAAGACGATTGCCATCCCCACCGAGCTCGAGAAGAAGCTCAAGCTCAAATGGGCCGACGACCACAGCACCGATTTGGAAGCGTTGAAGCAAGTCCTGGAGGCGTTGCAGCTCAAGGGCCTGCTCCACACCACCACCGCCTCGCCGGCGCCGGAGAAGAAGAGGAACCTGGTGTACGACAGCACAACGCCGCCGTCGAGGTCTCCCAGAACGCCGCGGGCTAGAAGGCCCCCCGCCTGCGACTTCTCCCCCCCTTCCTCCCCCCACAAATGCCGCCGCCCGACCATAATTAGTCCCCACCGGAAAAACTCTCCGGCGACAGTAAGTCCCCGGCGGAGGAACTCGCCGGCGAGGGCCCCGCCGCCGCAGGCCGACGAGGAGTCATCGACGGCAACAACGGTGTCGACGTTGTCGGATAGCAATGGGAGCGCGCAATCCTATTCGGACGCCGGAGAGGTAAGCTTAGTTAGCTGCTGTTGGCAACAAGCTCCGTTCTCTTGGGATGGGAATGGCTCTGAGTGTTTTGTTTGTTGCAGAGTGGGAGAGGTTCAATGGCGGAGTGCTGCTACAAGGAAGGGAGGAGCTTGCTGGAGCGTTGCGACAAGCTGCTGCACAGCATCGCCGAGATGACAGGCAACGAGCAGCCGAGCCCTGTGTCGGTCCTCGACGCCGGCCCCTTCGACCGAGAGGGGGAGGAAGAAGATGGCTCCCCTCCTCCCATTCCCATGAAAAGATGCCTCCTTCTTCATGGTACCAGCTTATAAGCTGCTCCCAGTTTCTTCTTTTTTGATTTCTTTTTTTTTTTTGCTTAAATCATACATTTTGTTAGAAAGTAAATAATAGTGTTGGGTAAAATAAATAACATGTTTTGCTCAGTATTAGAAATTATGATGTCATTTGCTTGTTAATGAACGGGTAACATAAAATTTAATCAAGTATATGTACCATTATATTTAGAATCACAAAGCTTACTAAAGAAGTATAGTCATTTACACAATGCTTATCTAGCTCTCTCTTTTGATCGTTGATGATATTTTATTGATTGGTATTTTTTTTTATTGTTGATGGTATTTCACTGATTACAAGACTTCTTGTGATTGTTGGTGGTGTTTCATTGATTTGAGTTGCTGGGTTTTTTTTTTTGTAGAAACGGGTGTTGGTGGTGGAGCATCGCCGGAGAGATTTTCCGGCGACGGCGATTTCTTCTATGTCGGAGAGGTCCTCCGGGCGATGGAGCATTGCGGCGGCGACGGCCGCCGGTGCTCGGAAGTGTTCGCGGCGTTGGAGAGGAGGTTGTACGCCGGCGGCACGAAGGCGGCGAGGCTCCACCGGCGGCTGCTCTTCGACGCCGTCGTGGAAATCGCCGGCCGGCCGAGCGGGTGGGCGCCGGCCGCGACGCCGAAGCGGGTGTGGACGGAGGTGGAGAGGCTGCGGCGGCGGGCGGCGCCGGCGGGGGAGGTGGGCGAGGTCGTCGGCGGGGTGGTAGGCAAGGACATGGCCGCCGCCGGCGTGTGGGGCTGCGCAAGGGAGGAGACGGCCGAGGCGGTGCTCGACGTCGAGAGGTTGATATTCAAGGACCTCGTCGGAGAAGCCATTCGAGACCTCGCCGTTGCCGGCGAGTTGCCGCCGGCGAAGGTGTTGAGGAGGAGGTTGCCCTTCTAAAAGCACTTGTTTGGGGATTGAAGCTAGTTGGAGCCTCTCTTTGGTCAAAATGCTTAGTGGAATAATTAAATCTGATGTGGAATTACTAATTAAATCTGATATGGAGAAATAATTAAATCTGATGTGGAATTACTAATTAGTGCTTTTTGTATATTTTTTTATTATGGAAATGTTTGTTTAGGTTCACCTTAATGATGGCCTAAATGTTTAGTGGAAAAAAATAAAAATCAGTGTTTTTAATTTTCTGTGATCTTCCCTGTGTTTTTTTATTTGCATTGTAATCAAAATTAAAATCTTTTCAAATTAAGTTGCTCTCTTTTTTTTGTTTATTTTCTCATATATTTAAAAAAATTTCCCTTCTTTGTTACCGGCGAGAATACAAATTTTAAATTTACTAAGATTTGTACCTTATTATACCACAATATATTACAACAATTCAATATCATTTTTTTGTTAATAATAGGTAAGTGTGGGGTGTAAATAAGTTTTTGTGCTCGAAAAAATACTCAACTCGAAATAGATAAGCTCGTTGAACAACAAATAGGGTGTGAGTAAAAGAATATTCGGCTCAGCTCAGCTTCAAACTTAGAATTCGATGTGCTCAAATTAGAAAAAATATTCAGTTCGACTCAGCTCGTAAATATTATTAAAATCACATTAAACTTATATAGTATTTTTAAAAAAATTGATCATATATAAGCTGAGTACATAAATATTTGTTAGGTTCGAGCTCAACTGAAGCTCGACTCGAACTCAACTCGAACCAAGCCTAAATACCATAAATTTTAGACATGTTCGGGTCAGCTCATTTATATTAAAGTTCGGCTCGTTTACATTAAAGCTTGACTCAATTCGTTTTATATCAAGCCAAACTCAAGTATACCCCTACTCGGCTCAATTCGACTCGTTTACACCCCTAGGTAAGTGCAATGATTAGGTTACACATACGTAATATGTTGAGCCTATATTCTAAGCAAACGAAAAGATTATCAATTTTTAATTATCATCTAGTATTTCTCAATTAGTTTGAGTGGAAAGGACCTTTAGATATGGGTTACAAATTTGCAAGTAAACAAATACCCTTATTTTTTTAATCGGTTAAAAAAAACCCCAAAATGTTTCATGCTCATCATTAGTTGACAATTGGTGTTTGCTTGTCGAACTCGACTCGAACCGGATTTTCTAGAAATTATTTTTTATAAAAAGAAATTATAAAAATTACCTTTCACAAAACATTTTGTTTAATTTAAGGTATAACTAATAAATAAATGACATATAAATTACTTAAGTCATATAAAATTGCTCATAATTAAAATTAATTTTTTTCTTGAATTTTCTTTTCAAAAGTAAAATATGCTCTGGAGCATTATGATCACAAAGCATTTTATTCAAAATTTTAAATATTTTACCTGTTATCATATGAAATTTGTATTTGATAAAGGTTATAATCGGGTTAAATGGGGCTCAACTAGATTTTAAAATTATAAACAAGATATTTTATTATTTATTGAAATATTTTAAAATGATCTAGGTTTAATTAAGTACTTATTAAAATATCTTAATTTAAAAAAACAAAAAAAGTCAAATGACATAAAATCAAATATGAATTAAAATGATATAGAAATTTTAATTGTACTGAATTGAAGATGGTACTTGGTCATAAATAGTCAAAGTTGCCAACTCGATATTTTATTTAAAATTGTGATTTTAACCGTAAAGAGAAATTGAGTTTTGACAAATGAGTTTTTTATGAGATAGTTGGAATAAAAGTTGGGATCCAGGAAAACACACTAAGAAATATACTAGGGTGAGACATGGAGTTTGTACGGGAGGAGATGATTTGGGTAGTATGATATTTGAGGGGTTCTCGTGGTAAGTTAGTCGGATAGTTTAAATTGAAGGCTTTATAAACCTTATTGTTATAATATGTAGGCTTAACATGTGTGAGGAGGAGATAATTTGATGATCTAACATGCAAGATAAATAATTATAAAGTTAATCTTATATTAGTTTTGATGGAGGTCAATGACTAACGAGAAAACTAAAAATCTCGAGCTATCTTCTTCTTAGGAGAAGGTTATAAAAGCTTAAATTAGGGTGCAAGAGAAAATCTAGGACGAAAACTCATTGAAAAAACATCTGCATGGACTGTAGGAATCCGATCCAACATCCATCTTAAAAATGGCAACCATTTGTAATTTGCTTCCCCCCACCTCCGTGCTGGGCTCTCTGGTACATAACTAGAACTCTGAACTCCTTCCGAGAAGCTCAAATGGGTTTTTTGCAGATGATGACCTAATTTTTATCAGATCATAAGTCATCTGTCCTCACCTTCTGATTTTACTGACAAAGAAAATGAAGACCCAGAACTTGATTGGTCTGAACTCTAATGTCTGGATGTTTCAAGTTAGTTTTTACTAGCTATAGGTCTATGTATAGTTCACTGGGAAAAAAGTTGCAGGTCTATTGAGAACGGAAATTGATGGTGGATTCCAGTTTATAGGTGGACAGAATGGAGTTATTTTCATTTTTACAAAATGATTATATCAATACGTAGAAAATAAATTATTTACAAAGGCTAAATTAATATACCCGTATTTAGGGCAGAGAGAATTATTGAAGTTGTGTTCCAACAAACACGTCATAACAACCTTCTCATTAATGATTTAAATTACCATAATTAGTGGAATTTAACTTCTTATAATTTTTTATTTTATGTTTATATCCTTACAGTTGGTTAATGGATTATGTTTGTATCAAGCACTGATCTGAATTTAAACATCCAGCCAGTATCTAATCCAAAATTTGTACCCTTGACTTTAAATTTTTTTGGGAATAAGCAGATGATGATAATGATGATCTCGAATCTAACTCAAAATAGCCAAGCTATTTTCCAATTTGTATTTGATATGATCTGATAAAAATCAAAGTAATATATTTTTAACATGAAATACGAAAATAAATACATAAAACTATTAATATATATATATATATATATATATATATTAACAAAACATTTACTATTCAAATCAGATACAAATTGGATAACCAAATTGTTTGAACATGTATCCGCATTCAAACTAGTTCAAATCATGCATAAACGGGTTAGATATGAATCAGAATTACTGATATATGAAAACCGAACCCGAACTTATATGGAGCTGAGTAGTTTGATTCTCAGTTGTTAGGTTAATTTTGATTTTTTTTTTACTTCATTTGAAATATCTTGTAAAAAAATTATCATTAAATAAAAAATCTCATTACATGTTGCATATGTTGTATCATCTCATTTGCCTAGCCTTCTACCTAGTTCAGACATGCAGATATGAAGAATGAAACACTCTAAGGGCTAAGAAAACTGTATTTATTGTAGTACATATGATGGAGAGAACTTACATGAATGTACCCTACCAAATGTATTATTTAATTCTAATTTGTAAGGATTAACTTTATTTTGGTATTTGTCTGAATTAATGTTCCAAAAAAATGAAGGCGCTAGTTTTTATCGAATTTTACGTCACACCGATTTAAAACCATGCAAAATTCAGCGCTTAGAATATATTAAAAATTATACATCAAATATTCTGTCAAGCTTTGAGGAAAATTATTTCCAAATAATTCATTTAAAAAACTTAATTAATTTTATCTGAAACATCAAAATATATGTTGAAAATTATAAAGGAATTCTACTTGGCTAATTTTTCAAAAGCTATTGGACCAGTGTAGTGTAGATGTATTGCTGACTCTCTTACAATGTGGTTCTCTAGTCACTTGTGTTCCCTATCAACATTTGGTATATCTCTACTTTGCTGGTTGATTTGCCCTGTTAGGGCCATCTTGCCTACTTTCATGGGTTCAAGATAGAAGGGGTACTTAGTCCTTTGGTGTGTTGCTGTACTTGTTACGGTCCATTATTAAATGGTGCACCAACAAGTAATAGCTATTTCACTACACTAAGTTTAAGCCACAACATCCTTAAACCCAGTTTATATATTACAGTCGAATTATATTATATGGCAATGAATGTTCTTTTTTCGTTTAATATTAAAAAGGGTGTTAGAGACATGAATCTTAAACTAGCGACTAGAATACCTGGCTGTCCACAAGTGATTGACGTGTGAAAGGAGATTTTGGTGATTCCATAACTACCAATCAAATTTTAATGAAAATTTACAAAAATATTGTAAAAGTTTACAAAATTTTGAATTTGGGTACATTTGTTTTGTGCCCACTCTTGAAAACTATACACACACACACACATACACTAGATGAGGTAATAATCTTAACTTATATTGCAGCTCATTTTGATACCTACTGGTCATTTAAATTAAAGTTCTTCATACTATTTATACGCAATCACCTAATCTCATAAATTGCATAAATTGGACCTTAACGTGAGATGTCTTTCAAAATATGTAACCTTGGTCATTGCATTTCCTTTAAATTTGTAAGCATCCTCAACTATGCAAAATAAAGAGACCATTATACTCACACTAAACCGATAATTATTCATTTTGGAAAAATATCATGGATAGATTAAGAAACTTAATGATATTAATACTAAACCTTCATATAGTGGCTCATCCGATAACCTAAAAAAAATCATTCCTTTTTTTTAAGAAAAAAAAGGATATGGGGAGTAATAATATATATTGGAGATACCAAAAAAGGGCATCTCTAGCTAATGCTTGAAGAGAAATGGAGAAATTAAATTAATCGATCTTACAAGAATTCAATAGAGAAAGATGAATTTGGAGGTTGTCACTTATTAATCGAACCCTTTGAACTCTTACAATTGTCACCTCACCTTTTGTCACTCAGAACCATTGTTACCCCGGGGCGCAAGATGGCCTCATCCTTGCAGATCTTGGCCAGCTGCTCTTCCGACAATGTCACCGTCACCGTCCGCCCGAGCCCCTCCTCCGGTGAAGGTAGGACCAAGATCAACCCCTCGCCTTCCGCCTTCTCCACGCGACAGCTGAAGTGTAGTGGTCGCCGGTCGCCCATAAAGGTGGCGCCGTAGGCAAATAAGTGCTCTAGGTTTACAACCGTTAGCTCTGGCCCATACATTTGAAATGGCGGCGGGAACTTTCCTTGTGGGTCCCGTTGGGATTCCACCCAATCAATCACTGACCAGTACTCCTCTTCTCGGAGTTGGGACAGGTGGGACCGTATTGCCGCTGCCAAGTGGTCCAATCCGCCGGCTTCCATATGGGTCCCATCAACCAAAACTTTGGTAAAGTGTATTACATTCCCATAAAAGCCATGGGGAAGGGGGGCATGCATTAGCTTCCTAAAGTCCATACACACTGTGAGACTGTGCTCACTTGCCACGCCCTTGTTGGCCCGGTTCGTGGCTGCACGCCACCAGAAGAGGGCGGCCAATGCATCGAACGGCGTGGCTTCGGGGCAATGTGGATGAATTTCCGAAAGTAGGGCTTCAACCGTGCTCTCGGGGAATCGGAATGTAGCTGTGAGCATTTTCACCGAACCTAGCAAGGGTTGTGACTTGGACTTGGCTTCGTAGAATTGGACCGACTCGGTTTTCGTGTTCGGGCTGACCCGGCCACGGAGCGCTGGAACGAGGCAGAAGGGGGGATGGCCGATGGCGGCACGACGGTTTTGCTCGGCCCATGACTTGACCAGCATGGTTGCACAGATTGGGTCGGCATGCATATGGGTCAAGCCCAAGCCTATTGCAATACCTCCTCTTTCAAACTCATTGATCTGCCAATTTCAAAAGGAATCTTGGAATATGTTAAAGATGTTCAAAGAATTCTTCTTCCCAATTGAACATTAGCTCAACCAACTTGAATTCACATTAGCACTTCAAATGCGATTACACATTCACAAAATTCTAAATAACTTGATTTCTTTTAATTTTTTTTTTTGAAAGGATAGATACCCAGCTGATTTTTTTTATTTACATTTCATGCATGGGACAAAAATGAATGATTAGGATAAAATGTGTCTCTTAAAAAGCAAATTACAATTTAATTAGTATATTGAATCGATTTCCACCAAATACTAGTATTAGTAAACTAAAGTTGCTCCTGGGTCATTTTGTTCTATTTAGTTGCCATTATGCTATCTCTACTTAAAAAAAATCATTAATCTTTCTGTTTTTTATGAGGAAAATTTAACTTCACTAATTAAGAATATGGGTTGTTCACCTGGGTAAAATTACATGAATTGATAACTAGTTAATTTGGTGGCTAAAATATAGCCTCATTATCATTGTAGATCATACAAAAAGTCATGATCTTCTAACCCATTTGGGTTATTTGGTTCTCTTTGTGAAATCTAATTTGCATTCTTCACCCCACATTTCATTCTCTAAAACATATCCACATTATTAACATGTATATAGCCAGTTTTTTTCCCCAAAGCAAGCCATCAATTTTCCTAATGAGTCACAATAACTATTATATTTTATTAGCAGCCAATTTAATTGCTAACAAAAATCTCAACCAAGATAATAATTCAACTACTAGTCTTATGATGTTCCCAAGAAATGGCATTGAAAAAATGGATAAATTCACAAAGATTCCATTGAGTTCTTCATAGAAAATCCAACTAGAAGATGCCCAATATTTTTCTTTTATAATAATAAAACACTAAATCTTCCATGAATTATTCATCATATTTATTCATCATATTACTCTTATATATATATATATATATATATATAAGATTACCATATAAAATAATAATTGTAACTTGTGATTTAATTTAATTCCGACCAATCAACAAAGTCTAATGAATTATATGATAATTGCTATACCTGCAAATTGTATGGAGACCAGTAGGAAGGGTCCTGGGGCACCTCCTCCCAGTGTGCCAGCTCCTTCTCCTCCTCAGCCGTCGCCGTCTCGACCCACTCCTCCACGCTGGCCCCCTCCACCGCCGCCAGCCGGAGCCGCACCCCGGTGTCAGAGCACTTCACATCCCAATTACCCGCCACGTCGCGGCGCAGTCTCCCAGTCACCACCGGGTACAGAGTCAACACCTCGGCCAGTGACTCCCTCAGCCTCGCCTGTACCATCCCCCCGGTGGCCGAGGCGGTCGCAGGTATGGTATTAGCTCCATAATAAAATACAAGCCTTAGCCCGTGGTAGGCCAGCAGGTGGTCGAGAACGGCGAGGGGGTACGCGTCCGTCCCGGGCTGCACCGGCTTGCTGGCCACCGCCGTCGTCAGCCCTCGGACCACCACCTTCCTCCCTTGGCCAGCCATACCTACCCACCTCCCCTATATGGCACCACACCAATACCAGCGAGTTACAAGGCTGTGGCTATAATTTCTTTGCAGTGGCTCATACCAGCCTAGTTGGGAGGTGTATTTATATATGTTAGAGTGAGTTACAAGCGAAGCTAGAAAGTCCGGTGGGGGGTCACCGCCCGATTGGAAACAGGTAGGATGGAGTAGGAAGAAGGAAGAAGGGAAGATGGGAATTGAATGTGGGTATAATAGTTTTCTTGGATTGGTTGGGCAGAATTTAAGGTCTATTACAGTGAGGCAAACCAAAGTGGTTGGAACGGTGGTAGGTGTTTGTCAGGTGTTCTGGGTCATGGCTTGTAGTTTTGATGGCCCAGTATACCTTCCTACTTTATAACGCATATATTTAATCACATACACATCTTATTTTATTTATATTACAAATAAATTTTAATTTTAACTTTAATTAAATAATAAGATAGATTATAATAATTTAATATATAAAATATAAATTTCGATTGACTTGACTTTAAAGATATACTATAATAAGAGTATTATATTTTAAAAAAAATTTTATAGAAAATTGCTTCAAGTATTCCGGTGACTTGACTTTATAATCCATTTACTTTTTTTTAAAAAAAATACTTGTATTATATTTTAATTGCTCAAGGTCCCCTCGCTTTAGGTTTTAATCGTATGCTAATATTGGGTTTTATTTTATTAATAAGAGTAAATGGGGGGGGGGGGGTGGGGGATAATTGACCAATCAAAGATTAAAGAAAAAAAATAAAAGAGAGGTAATGGGTTAAACTAGGTTGGGCTCGACTTTTACTCGCTCGCTAAATAAATAGGGCATCCGGGGGCTTCCACGTAGTTTATGCTTTTGAAGCTTTATAAAAAAAGAAAGTATTTTTCTTTTAAAAGAGGGGAAAATAAAAGGGAAAAAATGTTTGCGTCTGACACTAAGTATTATTAAACTTTATTGTGAGTGATAAAAATGTTGGCAACATTTAATTTACTCTTTATTTTCTATTTTCAACATTGCAAAAAATCTGTTTAACATTACTCTTTCAAAAAATTCGTATTGTATTAATTGTGAGCCACAGGCAATTGTCAGCCTTTGCCCAAAATTTATCCGCTCCAAAGATTTAATAATACAATAATAATTAAATAAATTGAATACTACAAAATTCATAAAATAAGGATTAGGCCCTTCTTTAGTTGATAAGAACCATCCCAACCGACCTTTTAGGGCTACTCTTATTCTAAATTTAATAGAGAGCCTGATATTATAGACAGTTGGGCTTCTAATAAAGAACCAACTTATGAAATCCGGACTGGGCTTCCTTTAAGCTAGTGGGCCGGGCTTCAGAAAATGAGTGGGCCTGACCGGGGCAGCCCGACCCGATTAAGAAGTGGGGACACCCCACCAAATAACCAAATAAACTGAAATTTTAAAGAAATGTTACTAGAATCTATGTTTTATATTAATTATCATAAAATCATAATAGATTTATAATTATTTTTATTTTTTAATATGATATATATTTAGAACTATTTATTAAATGATTATCTTCACTAAAGTAATGACATAATCTTGATTAAATAATTAATTTTTTTATAAATTATTATTTATTTTGGTTATTCGGTTAACGAACCGAACCAAACTAAATATTTTGTTCGGTCTCGGTTTGATATCCTTTAACATTTGGTTCGGTTGTCAAATCCCACGAGCGAATGATTGTACCTTAGTTTGGTTTGGTCGGTTCTGAACCGACCAATTGCTAACGAAACTACGGCTTATTATATATCCATAACAATTTTGAAATTTGGATAATAAATAAATCTTGTTACCTATATATGTTTAGTTGTTGATTGGGTCTTAAAGACTTACAAACTGTTGATTATTACTCTTTGAGCTTAAGGACATTTGAAAATTTTCCGAGACAGCCTGGGCTCAATTCAGCTTGGCTTGAAAAACTAGAGAGACTTGTTGACGACCTACCAGTATTGTATCTAAGTGTGAAAATTTGGTATTTCCATTGTTAACTTGTAGGATATAAGGTACAAGATAGACACACACACACACATACCACAACGCGAATAAGGATCAGGATTACTTTTTCTTAAACCTTTTAAGATACTTAAAATTTTAATCATTAACAGTAAATATGAACAGTAAACAGTAAATAATAACAGTAAATAGTAAATAGTAATAGTAAATAGTAAATAGTAATAGTAAAAAAGACTTATTTTAAGAAAAAATTTGTTCTGATGTAGAAGATCAACCAAGGTTGCAACTATAGAGCATACTTAAGTTGTTTCTTAAAAGTAAATTATACTTAGTATATTATAGTGGTGGAAGTTCAGTCGTAACCTCAACCACGCACATAAGTATTTGCAGAAATAAAAGAATCTAGCTCTGAGACTCAATATATATATCAAATCTACTTATCATCTAAAGAATAAACTAGCCTTGCTCTGAGGCATAAGTCAAAGAGTTCAAATTACCAAATTGTGAAGCTTTTATTACTTTGGTAAAATCTTACAGTCACTCGTAGTTACACACAGGATTTATTCTCAATACTCACACATGTAAATACAAACTCTTATACATACAGTATATAGATACAGATGTACAGAGAATATAAATACAAACTCTTACTGTTCAAATCAAATCTCAGACTTCAAAAGAATTTTTTTTTTCAATCGACGAACATTGAAGAACACGACGATATTTTACAAAAGGCTGAAGGATTGAAATGAAAACTGAAAAGTATTCACATACTTATAAACGGGAAAATAAAAAGAGGAAAAGAAAAGGGAGAAATCGATGTTTATAAAGAAGATTCGTGAAGATAATCTTCTGAAACTATATACTAAAACAAAAGGACGAATCAGAAAATTCAGATTGGAATCTGAAGATTGAAAATAGAAAGAGAGTTTAGATCGAGGTCCGAAAATGATGAGAGAGAAAGAAAGAACTGACCAGAGACTCCAGGCAGACAACAAAGCAAAACACAAGTGAAAGGGGAAGAAAATTTTCGGATGCCCGAAGTGTAAGAGGACTCACTTATTTATAGACTCAAGAAGTGACCGGTGACTTGGGTAGTCGGTAAACAGATGGGCCCATGAGGGGACCCAGATGACACATCATCTGACATCAGATAGTAGGCTCCACCTTAGGACATGTAGGACATGTGGGGTCCACCATAGTAGGGTCAGTAGAGGGACCCACAACAGCATTCACAGTACTCCAGGGAGATGTTTTATGGGGAATTGATTTCACAGAGGATTCCTGACTTTCCATAACTTGAGTTGGAGTAGCAGCTGGTGAAGGGGATTTGTTTAACCCAGGACAACTCATAGTAATGTGTCCGAATTGTCCACAGCAGTAGCATCTTAGTCCTAAATCCATATCAAATTCAACATCTGGAACAAAACTACAGACAATAGCAGTATGCCCAGTTTCACCACAAATTTTGCACTTTAAATCTTTTGTACTCCATGGTGATTGAGCATCTTGGAATGGAGGATCTGACTGAGTCTCTTGTCTTGATTTTTCTTTGATAATAACAGTATTCTTATCTAATGCTTGAACAACAACTTTTCTTTTAACCTTAGGTTCAACTCCATAAGAAT